>CM038677.1:21283035-21553105 GCA_021605205.1 Aegilops longissima | reverse complement strand
CGGGCCCAAATGGGCCTTGAGGAGCACCTCTGGATAGCTAGAGGTGAGCGCGGTGTTTGGTGGGGTCGGTTGGGTTAGGAGTGGCGGAGTGGGCGCCCGGCTGACGAGTCGGGCGGCGGCCGAGGCTCGCCACCGACAGGTTAGGGGTTAGCGGCCTCGGCGAGGCGCGGGAGTCGTGGTTAGACTCGTGGAGGTGTGGTGAGTGCGATGGGCATAGTGGTGCGGCCAATAGGTGACGGAGGCTCGTCGGCTGACAGCGCCCAGCGATGGAGTTCGAGCGATCGTCGGTGCTCGCTGTGGTGCAAGAAGGAGAGAACGGAGAGGATAGAGGTAGCTAGGTTCGTAGTGAACCTGCGGGAAGCTTCGTCGGGGTCGGAGGTGGACTGATGCGTCGGCGGCGACGATGGGGATCTCCGGCGGCCTTGGACTCGGGCGAGGTCGGAGTAGAGGCCTCGGGGGGTCTTGGAGCGAGGGGGACTGGCTGGCTAGGGGTAACGGGGTGCGGCGGAGCGGCCAGACATGGCGGTGAGGTGCGGGGACGGCGGGGAGCACGGCGGTGACGGTGGCGTGTCGGCGATGGCGTCGGCCAGGTCGAGAGCGAGCGAGAGAGAGGCAGGGGGGAAAGTGAGGTGTCAGGGGGTTCGGGGACGACGCGTGGGTCGTCCCGGGTCGGCGAGGCGGCGAGGGCGAAGCAGGGCGGCGGCCAGCTGCGTGGCGCCCTGCTCTTGCGCCGGCCGGCACCACTCCTACTGCTGGCCGAGCCAAGCAGCTCATTGGCCGGCGACTCTTGGGCTGGGCAGCAGGTGGGCGGTCTTGGCGACAGTAAGGTTTTTCTATTTTTAACGTTTTTCTATTTATGCAACTCTGTTTAGGGTTTTTAAAAATACCAAAACCTTTTCAAAAATTACCAAAATGCTCCTGGTCACTAGTTGGAATATTCCCAACATGAAACATTTTAGTTTAACAATTTTTGAACACTTAAAATAATTTTCATAATTTAAAATGCCCATTTCAAAAACTTGTGATTTAATTGTAGAACCCTTAGGTGACCTAGAAGATGTTCCACCTTCTTTGTTATGGATCCTAAACCCAAACAAAGAGGATGGGCATTTTGAAGGGCATTTAGATTCATTGAATTAAATTTTAGTAAACCCTAGTTATTTTAAGGGGGTGTTACGGGGTTTCTGCCTTCCCCATTTCAAATTCAGATGAAATTTAAACATGATGCACACCCTAATGCATGGTCTATCGGGATGTGACAACTCACCCCCACTCAAAAGAATCTCGTCCGAGATTTAGAATCTATTCTTGAAAAAAGGTGGGGTACTCAAATCGAAGGCGATCCTCCCTTTCCCAAGTTGCTTCTTGCTCGGAATGGTTTGACCATTGAACCTTTAGAAACTTGATATTCCGGCGTCGAGTGGTGCGCTTCGGTTTGATCGAGGATCTGAGCACGGGTACTCTCGATAGGTGAGGTTATCTTGGAGATCAAGCGTTTAGTGGTCCACTCCACGGATAGGATCCGAGAAGCAACGCTTTGAGTTGGGAAGCGTGGAAGACATCATGGACCTTGGAAGATGCGGAGGTAGTTCAATTGGTAGGCAACTTCTCCTCGTTTGGCAAGAATGCGAAAGGGTCCAATGTAACGAGGAGCCAACTTGCCCTTGATACCGAATCGATGGGTTCCCTTTAAAGGAGAAACCCGGAGGTAAGCCTTCTCGCCAATTTCATAAGCCATAGGCTTATGCTTGCGATCATATTGGCTCTTCGGCGAGATTGGGCTGTTTTCAAATTCTCACGAACAACGCGAACCTGTTCCTCGGCTTCCTGAATCATATCCGGGCCAAAGAGTTGTCTCTCCCCGGTTTCTGACCAGTTAAGAGGCGTTCGACATTGTCGTCCATAAAGAACTTGAAGGGCTTTGCGGACTGGCTTGATAACTATTGTTATAAGCGAACTTCGGCGAATGGAAGGCATTTCTCCCAATTCATGCCAAAAGAGATGTGAAGCTCGAAGCATATCCTCTAAGATTTGATTGACTCGTTCTACTTGACCACTTGATTGGGGATGGAAAGCGGTGCTAAAGGAGAGCGAGTTCCCATAGCGTTTGGAAACTTTCCCAAAATCGAGAGGTGAAGAGACTTCCACGGTCGGAGTTAATCTCGATGGAACACCATGAAGAGACACTATTAGGAGATGTACAATTCAGCTAGCTGGCTAGCGGTTATACTCTCACGAACAGGTAGGAAATGGGCTACTTTGGAAGGCGATCAACAACGAGCGAAGATAGCGTTATTCCCTCTCTTGGTCTGGGAAACCCGTAATGAAATCCATACCGATTTTATCCCATTTCCATTCAGGAATGTCCAAAGGTTGAAGGGTACCAGCAGGTCGTTGATGCTCTGCTTTAACTCGACGACAAGCGTCATGATTAGCAATGTATTGAGCAATTTCTCTCTTCATCCTAGTCCACCAAAACCTCTGGCGTAGATCTTGATACATTTTAGTACTACCAGGATGAATGGTGAGAGGAGAGTCATGAGCTTCTTTAAGGATCAATTGCCGTAGCTGTTGTTTCTTGGGAACCACTAAGCGGTTTTCGAAGAAGACAACACCTCGTTCATCTACGGAGAAACATTTAGCAGCTCCGCTAGCAATGTTCTCCTTGATCCGAGATATCCCTCTATCATACTGCTGAGCAGCTATGATTCGATCCGTGAGGTCAGGTTTCGCCACCAGGGTGGAAAGAAATCCTCGAGGAACAATGTGAAGATTAAGCTTACGAAATTCCTCGTGGAGAATTGGTTGACCTTGTTGTAACATCAAATTGTTACAGTAAGATTTGCGACTTAGTGCGTCAGCCATGACATTGGCTTTGCCTGGGGTGTAGGATATTCCTAAGTCGAAATCTGTAATCAACTCGACCCAACGTCTTTGCCTGAGATTCAAATCCGGTTGGGTGAAGATATATTTCAGACTTTGGTGATCGGTGTAGATTTCGCAACGATTACCCAGAAGGTAATGTCGCCAGGTTTTGAGTGCATGAACCACTGCTGCAAGCTCTAGATCGTGTGGGATAGTTATCCTCATGTGGGCCTAACGTCGAGATGCGTGAGGCAATCACATGACGATCTTGCATGAGTATGCAACCTAGTCCTTGTCGCGAGGCGCCGTAATAGATAATAAAGTCCTTAGAAAAATCTGGTGGAATAAATGCGGAGCAGATGTCGAGCGTCTTTTCAGTTCTGAAAGCTGATCTCGCCATCGTGGCGCCCACTCGAACTTCTTATCTTTCTTGAGGAGTTGGTTAGAGGTTTAACAACTTTAGAGAAATTCTCGACGAATGGCGGCAATAGCTCGCTAACCGAGGAAACTCGAACTTGCTTTACCGATTCAGGTGGAGTCCAATCAAGGACGGCTTGAACTTCGCTTCGGGATTGACAGCAATACCCTTACCAGAAATTACATGTCCTAGATAGGTCATACGGTAACCAGAATTCACACTTAGAGAATTTGGCATAAAGGCGGTGCTCTCGAAGTTTCATCAATACTAGCCTTAGATGTTGGCATGTTCTTCCTCATTCTTGGAGTAGATGAGTATATCATCGAGGTATACCACGACAATTTATCCAAATACTCCATGAAGATTGAGTTCATTAACCGAGAGAAGGTGGCTGGAGCATTGGTTAATCCGAAGGACATGACGGTGTACTCGTATTGGCCATAACGAGTGACAAAGGCCGTTTTGGGTATGTCCCCGTTCCTGATTTTGATTTGATGGTAGCCCAACCTCAAATCCATCTTGAGAAAGGCGAGGATCAGCGAGCTGATCATACATGTGTCGTTGATCACAGGGGCGGATACTTGTTCTTGATAGTGACCAAATTGACAGGTCGGTAATCTACAACCATCCGATCCGTACCATCCTTCTTCTTGACGAAGAGGACAGGGCAAGCCCATGGAGAGGAACTAGGGCGGATGAAACCCTTTTGCAAGGACTCATCGAGTTGTTTCTTAAGTTCAGCTAGTTCTAGGGGTGCCATCTTATAAGGTCTTCTAGAGATTGGGGCGGTTCCAGAATAAGATCTATCACGAATTCGACATCCTGTCGGGTGGAACACTGGCAGTTCTTCGAAAGACATCCGGAAATCACGGACTACGGAATATCTTGAGATCTGGAAGAGGGTTGGCATTTAAAGAGTAAAGGCGGCGCTTAGACACTCGGGTTAAAACATCCACTGTTTTGCCGAAGGATGGGTAAGTTGAGCGGTTCTAGTCGAGCAATCAATCTTGGCATAATGGGCTGACATCCAGTCCATACCCAAGATGATGTTTATGTCCGAGGACTTGAGAGCTATTAGGGATGCAAGGAAAACTAATCTGTCGACAAGAATTTCATTCCCATGACTTATTCTAGAGGTTTGCCATCTAGAACCAGGAGTTTAATTTCCATGGAGGTAGGCATGTCGCAGAATGTGGTGTTGTGCAAACGAGCATAGCTCTCGAAATAAATGAATGAGATGCTCCGATATCAAAAGAACAGTTGCCGGATGGCAATTAACAAGAAGCGTACCGAGGACGACGTTAGGATCCTCATAGGTTTCTTCAGCAGAGACATAGTTGACATGGCCACGAGCGGTGGCAACTGGCTTGGCATAGGGAACCTTTCCTGCTGGCTTGCCGCGGCCAACAGACTTTCCAGCTTGATTGGGGTTGTTCTGGGGACACTCTCTAATATAGTGGCCCGTCTCTCCACATTTGAAGCAAGTGATCACATTTGGCCGTGGGGCCACATTAGCAGTTGGACCTCCATATGTCTTGGGTGGAAAATACGGCTGGTTGGGGCGAGGCGCCTCGAAGGATGGCCTCGGGGTGTACTGGGTGGTAGAGCCGTATTTGGAACCCAAACCCGCGCTTCGGGAACAGAGCGGATGATGATCGAGAATCACGGATGTGCTTGCGTGAAGCCTCGAAGTCAGTCTGCCCAGTCTCGGCGCTGATAGCCTTATTGACTAGCTTTGAGAAAGAGGTGCATTCATGCAGACGGAGATCTCGGCGTAGCTCAGGGCTAAGTCCCTTACGGAACCTCGCCTGCTTCTTAGCATCGGTAGAAACTTCTTCGGGAGCATAACGTGCTAACCTCCCGAATTCACGGCTGTAGGCATCCACGTTCAGCCGGCCTTGGGTGAAAGCTACGCAGAATTCCTCACGTTTGCGGTCCATAAGTCCTTACGGAATATGGTGCTCATGGAGGCGGCACTGAATTCATCCCAAGTTGTAACTTGTCCAGCGGACGCATAGCCTCATAGTTTTCCCACCGAGATCGGCAGGGCCTTCCGGATGATAGGCGGCAAAGGTAACTTTGTCAGCCTCGGACACGATGGCGGAGCGCAGCTTGTGATGGATCTGCGGAGCCAATCGCCGGCGTCGAGTGGCTCGACGGAACATTTGAACTTTGGAGGATAAAGCTTGACGAAGTCATTGAGTGAAACCCCATCGTTTCTTGGCTGGCGAGCTGTGTTTTGTTCAATGCGCTCCAATAAGCGGTTAGTTTCGCGCTTATTGCGTTCTGCTTCCAGCATCACCTCAGCCAAAGATGGCGGTTGCGGCAGATTCACATTTCTGGCTGCACTGGCCTCTCCTGCTCTGGAACAGCAGGAGAATTCAGTGTTGACCATCACAGGAGACAAAACAAAGGTTTAAACCAGGATGGCAGAATTTAACAAGGAAGTGCGGAAGGTAATGGACAGTATGGAATGCAAAGATGTTCATCCGTATGACATGGTAATATAAACTGCCATATATATATATACCAGCGGTCATACACGCCATTCATAGTTTAGTACAAGCTGACGGAGTACAACTATAGGAAAGGCGTTACATCTCATCGGAAGCATTCCAACTCCTATACATTATTTTTCTACACTTCGGAATGATACACACTAAGTCGTATTCCACGAGTCACGCAGGCGGTGGAAACACAACTAGTACCATACAAGGAATACTACTACTATCTCGGGCAGCTCCATAGTAGTCCTCATAGAAGTCACCACCAGACACTGAAGTGGAACATGGTCGTCAGGAGCAGACAATCCTGTGGGGCACATGGACCATAAGGACTCGGATGTGGCCGTGGACCCACAAAGGGTGGCGAAGAGGCCCACGAGGAGGAGTGATGCCTCCAACCTCACGCCACTCCATGAAGTCCGGCAGACTCGCCTTTGCAGTACAGATCTCTCATGTCCATACATCCGGCTTGCAGCGGTGCAAACCTAGTCGAGTAGCCCGGTGGTGGAGCGGGCATTATACAGCTCCATCGCAAGGCCGGTTCTCACGGTCCTTGTCCTCCAAACAACTCGGTAGTGAGTGCGGAGGTGAGTCCTCATGGGATGCATCCTTTGTACAAGCCACGAAGGTAGCCATGCGCCCGGGAAGGATCTTTGCATATAGCGGAAGTCGGTGTTGCTCGACCAAAGCAGTCTGGCTCGAATAATAGTCATCATGGAATAGGCTGCATCTTGTACAGACATTCCAATAGTGATTCGAGCCCATAGGAGCGAGTGAAGTGGCTCGGTAGATCCGGGTAGGATGGATAAATCCGGACCGTGCATAGATATTGGCTTTGATTGAAATCCCTGAACTGCTCCTCGACGGTATATTCAGGATACCATCGATAACCAGCCTCAATCATCACCCTAACCAACATGGCCGTGTGACCGCACACATCGATGCAGCGAGTCGAGGCGAACCACTTGGTTACGAGAGAACGGTGGCCATCTGAAAGCACAGCCATAATGCAAAGGCATTAGAATTTCTAGGGAGAATCGGGCAGCATAACATCTGTAAATGCTCAAATCAAATTTGAGACATTCAAAACCAGATTTGCAAGACCACTCAACAACATCATATCAAGGTTCTGGTTCAAACGGTAGCATACTAAAATTTAGTAACACTGAACTGAGGATGTAACCAACAATCCTACAAGGTACTACGGATAGTAACACGTGAACCTGATAGAGAAAAGAGCCTAGTCCTAAACCCACGTTGAATGAGAAGAGGATGACTCAGATCAGAGGGCATAAGGTAAAGGAGTAAAAAGAGCCTTACGTTCCCTCCCACAATCAATTCCCCTACATATAACTAAAGCATTTCTAGACTCAACTTGACCAGTTTGGCTTAAGCGGACCTCTGAGCAGCCCCGCTCGATGCCAGCGCTGTCAGGACCCGATTCAAGTCACATCGACCTAGCGGTAACACCTCATATCACTGCGGCCTCACGCACGGTATTCCCACGGTGTCGCCTTACCATGGCCGGGACCGTTTGCGTCTTTTGGCTCACGTATATGATAGTGTCGCTAGCATCCACATGACAAAGAACCGGGCCGACATGGCTAGTCGTGAACCCAAAGCGGCACTAACCTATGGGGACAGGCATACATGAAACACTTGAGCATGTCGGTCATCAGCGTATGAACTTGGGCTGTAGCTTTGGGCTATGAGGACTCCGGTATCCGGGCTGTAGCAGGCTAGGCAGGACTCCAAGTATCACCGCGTGACATTTCCCGAAGGACAGACATAGGAACGAAATGAATCACATGCCGCCGGTCAAGTGTCCAGCAGTAGTCTTTGGGCTAGCAGGACTCCGGTGAACCGGGCTGTAGCGGACTACTATCGCTCGAAGCACAAGACTTACATTTCCCCATATGAGAGGCTGCCAAGGATAAACAACTAGATTGTCGGATCCCACTCATACCAAGCATTTCAATCATACACATAATATGCCCGATATGAGTAAATACAACAAGGCATCACAACAAAACTCTACAACTCAAGTACTTTATTTAAGAGGCTCAGGAGCCATACATAACATATTCATACAGATAGGGGTCACATGACCCAACACTCAAGTCATACAATCATACAAGCACATGCGGAAGCAAAGTAGTCTGATACGAGACTCTAGAAAGAAAAGAAAGCTTGTTGGAGCCTTTCTATCTACAACGGCCCTTCACAAGTCTTAGATCGCCACACGGGTGGCTAGCTTACTAAATCGAAGTCAACATCTACATAGAATCCGTCGGAGGGTAGTATAGTCCTCTGAAAAATATTGATTAAGCAAACATGAGTACAAAAGTACTCAGCAAGTCTTACTACAGAATCCTATCATACATGCACATTCTCAAGGAAGGTAGTGGAGTTAAATGCAGCAAGCCAGCTTTGACTCTTGGCTATGCTATCCTCGTGACACACTTTGTAAAGCATTTTGTCATTACAGTCCACTATCCACCATCACAATACTCCACCGTGGATCCTCTCGTCATCCCGAGAGGGCCATCCACGATACTCACACTTATCTTGAGGCTTTTAGTAGTATCCATTTACTTGTCTATGAACTGATATAGGTAACCCGAAGTCCTTCTCCGTGGACACGGCTATTGAATAGATCATATTTAACCCTGCAGGGTATACTTCTTCACACGCTTTCACCACTTATCGCCGTTTACGACATGTACTCAACAACCTTCAGCGGAAGCCCAGCGTGGGTGTCGGCCACACCTACCTAAACACTCAAGTCCCTAGTCCAGGTTATCGCCTATTCGGGTTCCATCCATGAGAGTCCGCCGAGGTTTCCCATACAGCCCCGAGCGATGTGTGGGGTTCCCGAGATACCAAACGGGCTTTCGGTACACCGGACCACAGTGCCTACCGCAACACAACCCACCCCTAAGGTCAGCGTTGCGTGCGGCCCCCAGCATGCTACAAACACCAGAAACTACTTGCAACTCCCGGACTATGAACAGGGGTGGTTAAGAAGCCGAGAGGGTCAATTAAGGATCCCAATGTGTGGTAGTAGCTAGTTCATGGATCACAAACACAGATCTCAGTTCTTAAGTTCGGCTTCAATGAAACAACCCACCATGTACTCCTACATGGCCTCTCATCGATACCTTTACCAAATCGTGTTCAACACTTACACTCTCGAACCAACACAACCTTTCACTCCAGTTCATCATCCCGATGAGCCAGACCTGACACAACTCTAAGCATAGCAAGCATAGCATGGTAGGAATCACAAACATGGCTCAATCAACTCCTACACATACTAGTGGGTTTCATCTAGTTACTGTGGCAATGACAGGTCATGCAAAGGAAGTGGGTTCAACTACCGCAGCACACAACAGTTGAATCGCGTTGTCTTAATGCAGTAAAATGAGAGCAGAAGCGAGAACATAGGTTTGTATCGGAATGTTCAATGAATTGCTTGCCTGATGGAACTGGGGTAGAGAACTGCCCTTCGGATGGGTTATCGAGGTTATCTTCGGGGGCAGAACCTATCATGAAAACACACCAAAATAAACATACAACCAATATGCAACAATATGATGCATGCTATGACATGGCAAGATGAATGTGTGTTGGCCTAATGCAAGTTGGAAGGACAGGGGATGATCTCATTTGAACCAAAGGTTCAAATGATAGATCATGTGAGTTAGTCCTAATGGTGCAAAATCTTAATCTGGTTATTCAGCATAGTTAACTTGTTTTAACATGCATGAAACCTGTACCAATGGATAGAGTGTATTTTTCTGATAAATTTTCATATATAAATCTTTGCATTTGGAGTTATAGAATAAAAGTTATAAGCATTTGAAATTTGAATTATATTCTGGATTTTAGTATATAAAAATAATTCCAGAATTTGAGTTAATCTCGTCGGCATGAGGTCAACATGGCGTCAGGGGTCAACGGGTCGTCAGGTCAAACTGACCAGTGGGACCCGCATGTCGAGATTAATTTAACTGATTAGTTTTAATTAAAACTAATCCTAATTAGATTAGAAGGGGTCCACTGTCATCGACCCGGAGGGTCAACAGGCCCACTGGTGAGGTCAACTCACGGCGTCTAGCCGCCCAGCGAGGCAGACGCAGCGGAGCAAGTGCCTTTGCACTTTCGGGCCCCAAATGGGCTGGGAGCACCTCTGGATAGCTAGAGGTGAGCGCGGTGTTTGGTGGGGTCGGTTGGGTTAGGGGTGGCGGAGTGGGCGCCCGGCGAGTCGAGTCGGGCGGCGACGAGGCTCGACCACCGACGGGTTAGGGTTAGCGGCCTCGGCGAGGCGGGAAGTCGTGGTTAGACTCGTGGAGGTGTGGTGAGTGCGATGGGCATAGTGGTGCGGCCAATAGGTGACCGGAGGCTCGTCGGCGACGAGCGCCTTGTGATGGAGTTGAGCGATCGTCGGGTGCTCGCTGTGGTGCAAGAAGGAGAAACGGAGAGGATAGAGGTAGCTAGGTTCGTAGTGAACCTGCGGGAAGCTTCGTCGGGGTCGGAGGTGGACTGATCGTCGTGGCGACGATGGGGATCTCCGTGCCTTGGACTCGGGCGAGGTCGGAGTAGAGGCCTCGGGGGTCTTGGGCGAGGGGACTGGCTGGCTAGGGAGTAGCAGGTGCGGCGGAGCGGCCGGACATGGCGGTGAGTCTCGAGGGGGCGGGGACACAGCGGTGACAGTGGCGTGTCGGCGATGGCGTCGGCCAGGTCGAGAGCGGCGAGAGAGAGGCGGGGAAAGTGAGGTGTCAGGGGGTTCGGGGACGACGCGTGGGTCGTCCCGGGTCGGCAAGGCGGCGAGAAGCAGGCGGCGGACCAGCTGCGTGGGCGCCCTCGCCGCTGGCGGCACCAACCTACTGCTGGCCGAGCCAAGCAGCTTCATTGGCGGCTCTTTGGGCTGGGCGGCAGGTGGGCCGGTCTTGGCGACAGTGAGTTTTTCTATTTTTAACGTTTTTCTATTTATGCAACTCTGTTTAGGGTTTTAAAATACCAAAACCTTTTCAAAATTACCAAAATGCTCCTGGTCACTAGTTGGAATATTCCCAACATGAAACATTTTAGTTTAACAATTTTTGAACACTTAAAATAATTTTCATAATTTAAAATGCCCATTTCAAAAACTTGTGATTTAATTGTAGAACCCTTAGGTGACCTAGAAGATGTTCCACCTTCTTTGTTATGGATCCTAAACCCAAACAAAGAGGATGGGCATTTTGAAGGGCATTTGATTCATTGAATTAAATTTTAGTAAACCCTAGTTATTTTAAGGGGGTGTTCAGGGTTTCTGCCTTCCCCATTTCAAATTCAGATGAAATTTAAACATGATGCACCCTAATGCATGGTCTATACGGGATGTGACAGTTACATGCCACAAACTCCTCAAGGTCAGCAGCACTGGTTGTCTGGAGGGCATTGTGCTGGCTGGCCAGGGACACCTGCCGGCCGCCATTTCTGAAAAGCCTGCTCCAGCCGGCGATCCCTCTGCACTTGGTGTTCATGAAGCCTCGATGCCACGCCATAGTCTCTGGCGTGTGTACCCAGTAGGCCTACGGTATGACATGATGGAACTCATAAAACTACTAGGCAGCGGAAAATAAAGTGAGCAATGAAGATAAGAGGAAAATACTTACAGATTGTTGCTCTGAAGAGGGACTGTGAACTGGACCTTTGGCTGGCTCGTCTTGGCTGGCTCAGGCTCGGGTCGATCCGGCGAAGCTGTGTGTAGGAGATAGTCGGATGACCACAGCATCGAGAACCGCCTCCCGACCGTGCTCCTTGGGCCCCATGCTCACCACCGCCTGTCGTCCAGATCCGCGCAATGGGGTCGGTGTGTCGGGATGTAACTTCAGATCACTGCATGAGTAGGCCTCCTTCCTCCACGCGGTCTTCTTGCCGTAGTACTTGGGCTCGCCGGGCTTGGGGTCCTTCAGCGTATGGGCGATCTCCCACGCTGGATGTGTGAGAGCGGCCGCTTCAGGTTCTCCTCCTGCACCACCAAACAGATGTTAGTCATACATAAGAAAGTGATGGTAAATAGAAGAAGAAGAATGTTTAATGGGGTTAGTCATACATTAACTGCCTTGTGGAGATAGTGGTTTCAGTTTCCCTGAGCATGTACTCCTCATTCCTCAGTTAGCCTTATTTTTGATTCTCATAGCCGCCCAGGCTCCAGCCCCATCACGCCAAAGATCCACCAATGCCGCCCAGGACTCGTCTTTTCCATAACACCAATTTGGACAGACCTACATAATAAAAGCATAATGGCATGTCAACATGAAACGGTGAAATGTACCACATGGTAATGAAAGCATAATGAAAAATCTTTTATACTTACCGCCAAGTACTCATGCCTCTCCAAGGTAATGCCCATCCTCCGCGCTTCTTCCTTGGTCATCTTCACACCAAAACGTCGTGGTAGTATGTCGAGATAGCCACATAAGCGCACTCTCGTCTTTGCATCTGGCGGGCCTTCTTCTTGCATTGGCGCAACACGATCTGGTCCGCTCTAGCCCATGCTCGGAAGAACTTCGATAGAATTTCTACAATCATGAAACAAGAATGGAAGAAGCCATGAGTTAAATCATTCATGAAACTAGAATGGACTTGTGCTTGAAGAGAACTCACCCAGAAAGTAGTGGTCACGGCCTTGGCATGGGTCTCATGGTCGCGTGGAGGGCCGCTTCCGATGGTCCCAGCTAAGTGGCCAAAACCCGACAGTCCGGCTGCTGGCTGGATCCGGACAGTACAACCCTGGCGATAAAACTTCAGCAAGGCGGTGATGAGACCGTTGGGAATCGGACCCCTTTAGAATATATCCATTCTGCAAAAGAATGAACTATTAGCATGTGACAAGCAAAATAAATAACAACGGAATATGCATGTGACAAGCAAAACAATGAACCGCTTACTCTTTTCCCGTGGGCTCAATGAGCCACTTCTGCTCCTCAGTAGCAGGAACCTGCTTTGGTAGCTTTGCATTGCCACGCAGCCATCCCTTGTTGTCAACCCCTTCCGTCACCACCATCATCCCGCCACCACCCCCCCTCGCCTGCCTCCCCCCTCCCAACCTCCTCCTCCTCCTCCTCCTCCTCCTCCTCCTCCTCCTCCTCGCGTGCCTCCTCCTCCTCCACCTCCTCCTCCTCCTCCTCCTCCTCCTCCTCCTCCCTAGAGTGTACCTCACTAGATGAGGTACCTCACTAGAGGAGGGCCTCAAGACAACACCCCTAAGTCGGTGAGGTGCGCTCTTTCAGCGCGACCCCCCAGAGTGGCTCTCCCCAGCACCTCGTCCTCTAGAGGCTCTCCCCGCCCCCTCCTCCTCTGGGGCACCTCTCCCTCGACCTCCTGTGAGGAGTCATCGTCAAGTAGCGAGGGGAGGATTACATGCTCGACCACTCCGACTAGGCAGGCCGGCGACCTTGCGTGGGAAACCCACGCGTCGGCCTTCCCCTTGCCCATGTTCCACGAACCTGCATTGAAAAGAGAAAAAGCAATTAGTAAATTAATGAAATGAAGAAAAAGGCATGATAATAAACACATTAATAAAAATGCATAAAAAGGCATATTCCTGAACTTGAAAGCGTACATCTGCTAGAACCCATATGAATCATCACTTTTGTAACCTCTTTCTCGGTCCGTCTCATCATCACTATCAATCATATCATCTTCGTTGTCCGGCGGAGGTGGAGGCTCTTCCTCCTCGTCGGCGTCTTCGTTTAACTTTTCTAGCATAAGTATGTCATTTTCATTGATAATGGTCTCACCATCATTCCGTGCATCGTCGGCGTTTGGGTCCACATCATCATCACCCAATGGTCTAGCGTCATCGTTTCTAACCACATCATCATCATCATCATCAGGTTGCTCTTGATAGAACACTCCCTCGTATGTCATGGGTTTAATGTTGTAGTGTCGTCTTCATTGGTCTGGTAGCTTACCATGTGGCGACACCTTGAACACAACTTCCCAACCCTTTAGATACACTTTACGGCATGGGTAAGGCAGATAATATACTTTTGTAGCTTGGATAGCGCAATGAAGAGATTGGCTCCGGCATAGGCGGTTGATGGTTTAACCGACCAAACCAATGGAAGGCGTATGTTTACCCCCCCATGGATCGAACCATCGGCATTTGAACAAAGGCAGACTTAGGGTCTCACGCCCCTGGCGGAATTTAACCTCGTATATATTTTGTTCCCTTCCGTAGTAGTCTACTGAATTTTGACCGGGGGTGTACACTCCAGTATTTATAGTTTTAGGATCGGGCGGCTGTTTTGGTGCTCCTCTGTATGGAGCGATACCCATTCACATCATACTTTGTACATGTCATGGCAGGGTCAAAACCCATGAAACCCATCTCAATTCATCATCCATAGATATGTTCGGATCTTTTCCTACAAGTATAATGGAAATTGTTGCGTGCATTAGTTAGGTTAACTAATAAATGTTGAAGTAGGTATTTAATAAGGAGTGTGAAATTTACTTTCTCCATGAACCAAGCAACAAAATTTTTCGTCCGGGTTTCCATGACGGAGAAGAGTAAGTGCCTCCGCCTCGGTAGGAGGATTCACTCCCGTCCATTCCTCTTGAGCGAAATCACTAAAAAAGATAAGCGGTGTTAGGCCGGGACTAAGTGAACATGAAACACGATGATGTGGAAGACATAAAGGAATGGTGTAGTGGTATTACCTTATCCACACTTCCTCAACTTCCTTGATGTTGTGCAAGATATAGAACATGAGGTCCTCCACACTTGTCGTGGCATGTTATAAGATTTGAGGCCCCAGCCCTCCCACCTTGGCGTTGAATAGATCGAGCCTGGGTTGATACTTGGGCTCTTCTATATTGTGTCGAGGCACCTTGTTATGAAGATGGGGGCATTAGTGCGGATAGTATGATGTCACGAGGTCGACACCTCCTCTAGGATAACTGCCTCAGCTATGGAAGCTTCAATCTTAGCTTTGTTTCCACATTTCCGTCGGAGATGCTTGTTACGCCTCTCGGGGCCGTCTGCCACCGATTTTGCAGGGCCCCCAACAATACCTCGTTCGCGAGGTGCAGAATGAGATGTGTCATCAGAGTAAAGAAGCCTGGCGGAAAGATCTTCTCTAGCTTGACTATCAACTCCGGTGCCTTCTTATGCAATTTTCAATCACCTCTTTACTTACTTCTTTAGCACAGGCGTGTGGAAGAAATGGCTAAGCTCGGCAAGCACTTCGCCGGACATGCTCGGGGACATAGCCTCAAACCATCACCGGCATTATCCGCTCAATCCATACATGGTAGTCATGACTCTTCAGGCCGGTCACTTTGCCCGTTGAAAGATTGACTCCCTTACTTATATTCGATGCATAACCATCGGTGAACTTCAAAATTTGTTTTAGCAGATAAGTACTTCTTTTTTTTACGGCGGTTTAAGGACAAAGTCAGCATCGGCTTGAACCAGTTTTTCGACCGCTTTGTGGGAGGCTTCATGTTCAGGCGTGGTCTATCACAAATTCTCTGTTGATCGGCTCTAGCTTTTCGTTATCCTTCGTCTTATCAGGAATGTTGAGGATCGTGTGGAAAGGGACTCTGCCACATTCTTTTTGGTGTGCATCACATCAATATTGTAAGAAAGTTTGAGGTCCTTGAAATAGGGAAGCTGCGAGAAGGGGTAATGTGAGTCCGGTTGTGCGTCTCACCATATCCCTCGAAGCCTTTGTCTTTAGCTTTGGCTTTGCCTTTGACTTTAGGCTTGAGCTTTTAGCGAGCAAGAACATCTGCCCCAAAATGTTGGAATCTTGGTTACTTCATGAACAACCCGGCCTTTCGTGAAGTTCTTCTTGTCTTCCTATGCGGATGGTGCGGAGGAGGAGGCTGTCGATGCAGGTCAAATGCTACATACTTGCCACCTTACTCAGCCAAATCATTCGCATGAGCCTGCATGCACCTTTGGGCATGGCATCTTACCACTTGTACACCATCCGAGAATAGAGCATAGCCGGAAAGTCATGCATGCAATAGTGCAACTAAACTTTCATCAAGAAATTTCTCTGCAGATCCCGGTCGTATGTCAACCTCGGAAAGTACCAAGAATGGTGCAAAGCATCCTGGCGGCTGCATAAACACACCCAATTGCTTCCCGGGTAGTCAGGCCCGGAATGATGGCGACAAGAACATGGTGTTCCGTTGCATTAGGGCACCGTGAGGAAGATTGGCGGAATTACAAACACAGGCCAGCAGCTGTATGGATTGGACGACATACCATATGGATTCAACCCATCACCTGATATGGCTATTCTGACATTCCCAGCCTCGGCTGCTTCCTCGGGGTATTCTTCATCGAATGACTTCCATGCTTCCCCTCCCGATGGATGTCACGAATTTTTTGGATTGTACCTTATACCTTCCTTGTGCCACTTCATCATTTGGCAGACTCTTCGTGATGAAAAGGCGCTGCAGTCTTTTATAAAATCAAGATACCGAAGAACCTTAGCAGGGGATGGTTAGCTACTTTTTCTCACCATCCTCACCGACCACCTCAATGTACCGAGACGAACCGCACTTCCTACAGTACTTGTCATCCGCATACTCGTGCCTAAACAAAAGGCAATTCTTCGGGCAAACATCTATTTTCTCATAATCCATAGAGTGCCTTCATGATTTTCTTTGTATCGTACATGCTTTTCGGCAGTTCATGACCCTCGGGGAGGCTGTTAGCCCATACTCCCGGGAATGCTTGAAGCATTTCTGGCTCTGACCGTACTCAGCCTTGGCTGCAATCAGTTGCGAGATGGCATCCAGCTGAGATATTTTGCACCCGCATAAAGAGGTTTCTTCGACGAGGCCAAGACCTCCAAGAAGGCCTTTGCGGTTGCCTCCGGCTCCTCGGTTCATTCTCTGAAGGTGTCGCATTTGCCGTTTCGCAACAATGACATCATCTAGCATGTCCCGACCCGTCGTCCTCATATCCATCGATGCGTTGTCGCATCACCTCCTCTCTACCACGGTCCTGATCGGCTATGTTTATCGGCGGCATGTCAAAGTTTGGCATATATCCGTGCGTCGAAGGTGCTCACTCATGTCCATCTGATTTCTACGGTGACGTCGGCACATCTCGCCGCGAGGGCATGGTGGGATAATTCTCATTGGACGACGGAATATCTCCTTCAAATACACATCGGTTTTCGCGATCCACTCGATGTTACTCGATTCCGACGGATAAAACCACTTTGTACATCCACTGATTATCTGCCATCCTCTGCTATTTTGCAAACCACACAACATAATTAATGATTCACTTAAATTAATCACATCAAATTTTTAGTTTCTACGCGTTGAATCCACCTACATCTCTAATAGGTAAAGATGGGTCCTAATCCCACCGAGGATGTGTAGATTGAGTCGTTCTCCATTCTACCCGTTCGAGACAAAATTTGGCAGCACCTCCCGCTGTTCTCCGGATACACGTCTCGTCAAATAGCTGAGAGAATGTGCTCCGGAGAACAATGGGGCGCCGCCAAAATCCTGTCTCGGGCAGGGTAGAACATGGAGAACATACCCAATCTACACATCCGAAGCTATCCGAAAACAGCTGGACAATCGAAACAGCTGCAGTGATAAATATGCAATTGAATGCATATTTATCGATGCAACTCTTCAGACGGGAGATGCCTAAATTACGCCTTGATTGACTTGAGAATGAAATCTAGTCACATCAAAAATGGAGGAGATGGACTTGTAGCTCACCCTCGGCTGTAGGGAAGAAGTGAACAACAGAGGGATGCTTTCGGGAACAACGCGTCGGACGCGATCACTTTGATGAAATGCAACACCACAAAGCCTGCAAATTCCATCGGGACAAAAAATTTAGAACATCAAAACTAATAGAGCATATTTAAAACATTTAAACATGCATTCATTTATTTTTGCATCATGTAGGCAAAAAAACTAAAAACATTAACAATATATTCATCATCGTCATCACATATTCATCATCATCATTATCACCTATTCGTCATAATCATTGATTCATCTCATCGAACCAAATTTTTTTGCAAGATATGCAACATATAGCATCTCATCTAACCAAAATTTTTTACTACCTATCTCACTATCTATCTAACTATCTAACTATCTACCTACTAACTATCTCACTATCTATCTAACTATCTAACTATCTACCTATCTAACTATCTATATAACTATCTATCTAACTAGGTATCTAACTATCTAAATATATATCTAAATACCTATCTAACTAGCTACAAAATTACTAAAAACACTAAAAATACATAAAATTTCACCTTGAGAAGGCCGGCGGAGTTGGGGCGGGAGGCGGAGTCGGGCGGGAGGTCGGCGGGGTTTAGGCGGGCGGCCGGTGTCGGTCGGGCGGGAGGCGGAGGGGGTCGGGCGGGCCGGCGAAGGGTCGGGCGGTGTGGGGTCGGGCGGGAAGGTCGAGGCGGGCGGGCGGGCGGCGGGCGGGAGCTGGTGCGGGCGGGCGGCTGCCTGGGTCGGGCGGGTGGCTCGGGGTCGGGCGGGGGCGCGGGCGACGGGCTCGGGTGGGGCGGCGGGGTTGGAGCGGGAGGCGAGGGCGCCGGCGTTTCGGGCGGGGCGGTGCGGGGGTGGCGTCTCGGGCGGAGGAGGTGGGCGGCGGCGGTAAGGGTCGGGGTCGGGTGCGGTTGAGGAAGAAAATGAGTGGAGGAGGTCGGGTGCGGTCAGGTGCGGTGCGGATAAGGTTGGCCCTATGCCGACGGCATGGGCGTCAGCATAGGCCTGGGCCCCACATGTCAGCAGCCCGGGGGAGTGGATAGCGTGCACATATGCCGATGGACAGGCCGTCGGCATAGGTGGGAGGCCTATGCCGACGGCTAGGCCGTCGGCATATATGCAAACCACAATTTTTTTTAAATAGTCCCACCTCGCCGAGGGGAAAGCAATTTGACCTGTTTAAATAGTTCACTAATCCACACGCTACAAGCTCCGGTATTCATTAGACTTATATGAAGAAAACGGACAATTACTCTGAAACTTTCAGTGCCCGGGCAGCCGGCCCGGTGACCGGGCACTAAAGGTTTCAGAGTGATAGTACGTTTCAGAGTGATACCTCATACATGCCGTACAGTGTGCTGGCATGTCCGAAGAGGAGCCACGCGTCTCCGGGGTGTGCCCCCCCCCCCCTCACGGACGGCACCGCCGCCGACACCTGGAGGGGGGAAACGGACGCGTCGGGTCTACACGGAGTGGATGTAGCTGTGGTTTTGGCCCGGATGTTGCTCCCGGGTGTCCCTATGGGCGAACTGACACAACCGGGTGGAGAGGTCGATTGGTCAAAGCCCGTCCGTGGGAAGTCAAAGGCTAGATCTCGTGGTCAACCGCTCGAGGGTTAGGCGGACGGGGCCCAGGGGTAGCAATGCCACTGGAGCATCGCACCGCCCCTCATACGTGCAGGGTGGTGTGGTGGCATGTCCGAAGAGGCGCACGCAGCGTCTCCGAGTTCGGCCCCCCTCACAGACGGCGCGCCGCCCGGCACTGGAGAAGCAGACGCGTCGGGTCTACGGAGGGATCTTGCTGTGGGTCTGGCCGGATGTTGCTCCAAAGTGTTCGTATGGGCTGACCTAACACCGGGTGGAGAGGCCCTTTGGTCAAATCCGGCCGTGCAAAGTCAAATGGCTAGATCGGTGGTCCCTACTGAGGTTCAGGGGTAAATGCCACCGGGCGTTGCATCGGGCCCTCATACATGTGGGGTGGTGTGGTGGCATGTCGGAAGAGGCGGCATGCGTCTCGGGTGTGGCTACGGACGCGGCGATCCGGTAGTGCGTTCTGCGGAAGCGATGCGGCGTGAATATTATTAAATACTCGGAGCGATAAAATCATGAGTTTTTACATGGCGTGGGCACATGTGCTATAGGACCGATGGTAATTTTTCATAATTTTTCGTGGAAGTATCTGAACACTTGCCACGGATTGCTCTTGGGCGTCTGATTGTCGGCGGCCTCAAGGGCTCATACCGTCATCTTGCGTGGCGGCCTCTCACAAGTCTGGAAGTGTTGTGGCATGTCGAAGAGGACGCCGCGTCTCGGTGCCCTCACGGACGGCACCGCCGCCGACACCTGGAGGGGGAAACGGACGCGTCGGGTCTACACGGAGTGGATGTAGCTGTGGGTTTGGCCCGGATGTTGCTCCCGGGTGTCCCTATGGGCCGAACTGACACAACCGGGTGGAGAGGTCCACTGGTCAAAGCCCGTCCGTGGGAAGTCAAAGGGCTAGATCTCGTGGTCAACCGCTCCAGGGTTAGGCGGGACGGGGGCCCTGGGGGGTAGCAATGCCACCGGAGCGTCGCACCGGCCCCTCATACATGCAGGGTGGTGTGGTGGCATGTCCGAAGAGGCGGCACGCGTCTCCGGGGTTCGGCCCCCTCACGGACGGCGCCGCCGCCGGCACCTGGAGGGGGGAAACGGACGCGTCGGGTCTACACGGAGGGGATCTTGCTGTGGGTCTGGCCCGGATGTTGCTCCAAAGTGTTCGTATGGGCTGACCTAACACAACCGGGTGGAGAGGCCCACTGGTCAAATCCCGGCCGTGCAAAGTCAAAGGGCTAGATCCGGTGGTCAAACGCTACAGGGTTAGGTGGGACGGGGGCCCTGGGGGTAGCAATGCCACCGGAGCGTTGCATCGGGCCCTCATACATGTGGGGTGGTGTGGTGGCATGTCCGAAGAGGCGGCATGCGTCTCCGGGGTGTGGCCCCCCTCACGGACGGCGATGACACGGTAGTAGACGTTCTGCGGAAACGATGCGGCGTGAATATTATTAAATACTCGGAGCGCGATAAAATCATGAGTTTTTACATGGCGTGGGCACATGTGCTATAGGACCGATGGTAATTTTTCATAATTTTTCGTGATGGAGAAGTATCTGAACACTTCCCTCTCGCGGATTGCTCTTCGCGCGTCACGGTTGTGGCGGCGGCCTCCGGGGCTAGCATACCGTCAAATCTTGCGTAGGCGGCCTCTCACAAGTCTGGAAGTGTTGTGGCGGTTGCAAATGCCCGGCACGCGTCTCCGGGGTGTGCCCCCCCTCACGGACGGCGCCGCCGCCGGCACCTGGAGCGGGGAAACGAACGCGTCGGGTCTACACGGAGTGGATGTAGCTGTGGTTTGGCCCGGATGTTGCTCCCGGGTGTCCCTATGGGCCGAATTGACACAACCGGGTGAAGAGGTCCACTGGTCAAAGCCCGTCCGTGGGAAGTCAAAGGGCTAGAACTCGTGGTCAACCGCTCTAGGGTTAGGCGGGACGGGGGCCCTGGGGGGTAGCAATGCCACCGGAGCGTCGCACCGGCCCCATATACATGCAGGGTGGTGCGGTGGCATGTCCGAAGAGGTGGCACGCGTCTCCGGGGTTCGGCCCCCTAACGGACGGCGCCGCCGCCGCACTGGAGAAGCAGACGACGTCGGGTCTACGGAGGGATCTTGCTGTGGGTCTGGCCGGATGTTTCTCCAAAGTGTTCGTATGGGCTGACCTAACACAACCGGGTGGAGAGGCCCACTGGTCAAATCCCGTCCGTGCAAAGTCAAAGGGCTAGATCCGGTGGTCAAGCGCTTCTGAGGTTAGGCGGGACGGTGGCCCTGGGGTAGCAATGCCACCGAGCGTCGATCGGGCCCTCATACATGCGGGGTGGTGTGGTGGCATGTCCGAAGAGGCGCACGCGTCTCGGTGTTGCCCCGTCACGGACGGCGATGACACGGTAGTAGGCGTTCTGCGGAAGCGGCGCGGCGTGAATATTATTAAATACTCGGGCGCGATAAAATCATGAGTTTTTACATGGCGTGGGCACATGTGCTATAGGACCATGGTAATTTTTCATAATTTTTCGTGATGGGAAGTATCTGAACACTTCCCTCTACGCGGATTGCTCTTGCGCGTCTCGTGTGTGGCGCGGCCTCCGGGGCCAACATACCGTCAAATCTTGCGTAGGTGGCCTCTCACAAGTCTGGAAGTGTTGTGGCGGTTGCAAATGCCCGGCACGCGTCCCCGGGGTGTGCCCCTCCTCACGGACGGCGCCGCCGCCGGCACCTGGAGGGGGAAAACGGACGCGTCTGGTCTACACGGAGTGGATGTAGCTGTGGGTTTGGCCCGGATGTTGCTGCCGGGTGTCCCTATGGGCCGAATTGACACAACCGGGTGGAGAGGTCCACTGGTCAAAGCCCGTCCGTGGGAAGTCAAAGGGCTAGATCTCGTGGTCAACCGCTCCAGGGTTAGGCGGGACGGGGCCCAGGGGGTAGCAATGCCACCGAGCATCGCACCGCCCCTCATACATGCAGGGTGGTGTGGTGGCATGTCCGAAGAGGCGCACGCGTCTCCGGGTTCGCCCCCCTCACGGACGGCGCCGCCCGGCTTTGGAGAAGGAGACGGACGTCGGGTCTACGGAGGGATCTTGCTGTGGGTCCGGCCCGGATGTTGCTCCAAAGTGTTCGTATGGGCTGACCTAACACAACCAGGTGGAGAGGCCCACTGGTCAAATCCCGTCCGTGCAAAGTCAAAGGGCTAGATCCGGTGGTCAAACGTTACAGGGTTAGGCGGGACAGGGGCCCTGGGGGGTAGCAATGCCACCGGAGCGTCGCATCGGGCCCTCATACATGCGGGGTGGTGTGGTGGCATATCCGAAGAGGCGGCATGCGTCTCCGGGGTGTGGCCCCCCTCACGGACGGCGATGACACGGTAGTAGACGTTCTGCGGAAACGATGCGGCGTGAATATTATTAAATACTCGGAGCGCGATAAAATCATCAGTTTTTTACATGACGTGGGCACATGTGCTATAGGACCGATGGTAATTTTTCATAATTTTTCGTGATGGAGAAGTATCTGAACACTTCCCTCTCGCGGATTGCTCTTGGCGTCTCTGTTGTGGCGGCGGCCTCCGGGGCTAGCATACCGTCAAATCTTGCGTGGCGGCCTCTCACAAGTCTGGAAGTGTTGTGGCGGTTGCAAATGCCCGCGCGCGTCTCGGTGTGCCCCCCCTCTCACAGACGGCGCCACCGCCGCACTGGACGGGGAAGCAGACGCGTCGGGTCTACGGAGTGTTCCTAGCTGTGGGTTTGGCCGGATGTTGCTCCGGCTGTCCCTATGGGCGAACCGACACAACCGGGTGGAGAGGTCCTTTGGTAAAAGCCCGTCCGTGGGAAGTCAAAGGGCTAGATCTCGTGGTCAACCGCTCCAGGGTTAGGCGGGACGGGGGCCCTGGGGGGTAGCAATGCCACCGGAGCGTCGCACCGGCCCCTCATACATGCAGGGTGGTGTGGTGGCATGTCGAGGAGGCGGCGCGTCTCGGGGTTGGCCCCCCCTCACGACGGCGCCGCCGGCCGGCACTGGAGAAGCAGACGCGTCGGGTCTACGGAGGGATCTTGCTGTGGGTCTGGCCGGATGTTGCTCCAAAGTGTTCGTATGGGCTGACCTAACACAACCGGGTGGAGAGGCCCTTGGTCAAATCCGTCCGTGCAAAGTCAAAGGGCAGATCCGGTGGTCAAGCGCTTCTGAGGTTAGGCGGGACGGGGGCCTGGGGTAGCAATGCCACCGGGCGTCGCATCGGGCCCTCATACATGCGGGGTGGTGTGGTGGCATGTCGAAGAAGAGGCGCACGCGTCTCCGGTGTGGCCCCCCTCACGGACGGCGATGACACGGTAGTAGGCGTTCTGCGGAAACGACGCGGCGTGAATATTATTAAATACCGAGCACGATAAAATCATGAGTTTTTACATGGCGTGGGCACATGTGCTATAGGACCGATGGTAATTTTTCATAATTTTTCGTGATGGAGAAGTATCTGAACACTTCCTCTACGCGGATTGCTCTTGGCGTCTCACGATTGCGGCGGCGGCCTCCGGGGGCTAGCATACCGTCAAATCTTGCGTAGGCGGCCTCTCACAAGTCTCGAAGTGTTGTGGCGGTTGCAAATGCCCGGCACGCGTCTCCGGGGTGTGCCCCCCCCCCACCTCACGGACGGCGCCGCCGCCGGCACCTTGAGGGGGGAAACGGACGCGTCGGGTCTACACGGAGTGTTCCTATAGCACATGTGCCCACGTTGTGTAAAACACTCATGATTTTATCGCGCTCCAAGTATTTAATAAAATTCACGCCGCATCGTTAACTGGAACATCTACTACCGTGTCATTGCCGTCCGTGAGGGGGGGCCACACCCCGGAGACGCGTGCCGCCTCTTCGGACATGCCACCACCACCCCGCATGTATGAGGGCCCGGTTCGACGCTCCGGTGGCATTGCTACCCCCCAGGGCCCCCATCCCGCCTAACCCTGTAGCGTTTGACCACCGGATCTAGCCCTTTGACTTTGCACGGACGGGATTTGACCAGTGGACCTCTCCACCCGGTTGTGTTAGGTCAGCCCATACGAACACTTTGGAGCAACATACGGGCCAGACCCACAGCAAGATCCCTCCGTAGACCCCGCGACGTCTGTTTGCCCCTCCAGCCGGCGATGGCGCCGTCCGTGAGGGGGCCAAACCCCGGAGACGCGTGCCGCCTCTTCGGACATGCCACCACATCACCCTGCATGTATGAGGGGCCGGTGCGACGCTCCGGTGGCATTGCTACCCACCTCCCACCCCAGGGCCCCCGTCCCGCCTAACCCTGGAGCGGTTGACCACGAGATCTAACCCTGTGACTTTGCACGGACGGGCTTTGACCAGTGGACCTCCCCACCCGGTTGTGTTAGGTCAGCCCATAGGAACACTCTGGAGCAACATCCGGGCCAGACCCACAGCAAGATCCCCTCCATGTAGACCCGACGCGCGTCCGTTTCCCCCCTCCAGGTGCCGGCGGCGGCGCCGTCCGTGAGGGGGGGCACACCCCGGACACGCGTGCCGCCTCTTCAGACATGCCACCACACCACCCCGCATGTATGAGGGCCCGGTGCGACGCTCCGGTGGCATTGCTACCCCCTAGTGCCCCCATCCCGCCTAACCCTGTAGCGTTTGACCACGCGATCTAGCCCTTTGACTTTGCACGGACGGGCTTTGACCAGTGGACCTCCCCACCCGGTTGTGTTAGGTCAGCCCATAGGAACACTCTGGAGCGACATCCGGGCCTGACCCACAGCAAGATCCCCTCCGTGTAGACCCGACGCGTCCGTTTCCCCCCTCCAGGTGCCGGCGGCAGCGCCGTCCGTGAGGGGGGCACACCCCGGAGCCCCAAGACGGGCGTCTACGCATGCATGAACACTTTCACATATGCATCGGGACCCGTGCGATGTTTCGGTGACATAGCTACACCCCGAATCCCCCCACCAACCAGAATTCCTTCCGTGTCGACCGTTTCCCCCCTCCGTGACACGGCGATAGCGACGTTTGTAACGGGGGGCAATCGATATACCATCGGGTATGTTTTTTTAGACAAGGCATAATTATCTTATACAAAAACAAAAACTAAAATAAAGTAAAAATAACAAAACAGAGTAAAAATAAAAAAAATAAAGTAAAATACACGTATGCCGACGGCCCTGTGCACACACGGAGGTTGTCCCACGGATCGATGACGTGGCATGGCACACGGATCGCTGACGTGGCAGAGGGGCCTATGCTGACGGCTTCGCCGTAGGCATACCTCTGCCACAGATATGCCGACAGCCGCCGTTACCGCCCGTCGGCGTAGGATCAACGCCTTCAAATGGTCAGCGCTGACCGGGCAGGTGGGCCCCGGCTATGCCGACGGCCTATCCTATGCCGACGGGCCCCGTAGGCGTACCTCGGGCGGTCCCGACGGCCTGGTCTTAGCCGACGGCCCCGTCGGCATAGATGAATGTATGCCGACGGCTTTTCTACGCCTACGGCCTTTCCTTGGCCGTCGGCATAGGTCCATAGATGCCGACGGGGGCCGTCAGCATAGATTTGGCCGTCGGCAACCTCAGTTTTTCTGGTAGTGGCGGGACATCTACCACCTCCTACTCCTTCTCTTCCTACGTGTGTCCCCCTCCCCTACTCTTCCTCTCCACCCCGGCGGCGCGGGAGCTGCAAGGAGGTCGCCGTTGCTGGGGCAACTTTGTGGCTGGATCCCATCCTGGTTGCCTCCTCGCAGGTTAGTGCCTTGCCTCCGGCCACCATCCGACCTAGCTAGGGAGTCCTGCTGGTTGCTTCCCCATGTGGTGGGCAATCCCTTCACTGCGTGCGATGAGATCCGGGGCGTGGTGCCTTTGGGCTGCAGTGTGGACGCTACTCTCGGCGGGGCTTGGAGTGGAGTTCGATGCGGTGGTTGGAGCAGCCGGCCTCGTGCGAGCTGCTCACTTTGTTCGGAGATGGGTGAGTGTGGGTTCTTTGGTCTCCGGGGGGCGGCCCCGATTGCCGAGGCGTCTTCAGTTTTGGGGCGAGCTATGGATGCAGGTGTTCGCCGTTTGCCTTGGCCGTGTGGACGGCGAGGTTTCGGTGGGCGATGACCAGGTGCAGTGGCTGTTCCGGCAGTCTGCGGCGGCAGATCTAGCTGCCTCCCTCCTCTGTTCTTCAGCGCGCCCCAATGTCGCAGGATCTAGTCATGTTGGGTCAAACCTTGTCTCCGATGCATTCATGGCTACACATGCATGGCTACAGCGGCGGCAGCAGCAACATGAGCGGTCACATGCTTGGCTACAGCGGCAGCAGTAGCAGTTACTTAGCCAGGAGGTGAAAATGACATGCAGCTGCATGTCGGCAGCATGCAGCACCAGCGGCAGTAGTAAATATGCTTACCCAAGAAGTAAATAAGCAGTTCGGCAGGTCTGCAACACTTACGTTGCTTAGTAGCTAAGGTAGCTAATGTTGAGCTATACCTAGTGTCTAGGCTGTACCTAGTGATGAGGTAGGCAGCAGTAGAAATATCTCAGCTGCCATAGTCGGTTGAATCACCTATAAAAGGGCATGAGTCCCCCCGGTTGTAACAAGGCCATTCAGATTTAATACAAGGCATTTCCTCCTTCTAGTACCACTGTGTGTGCTCCAAGCCTCAAGTGCTGTGTACTACTACTACTGCTACTACGTGTGTGTTTGTGAGATACACTAGTGAGTGTGTGAGTAGTACGTGTGTGTGCTCATCCGCCGGTCATCTATCAGTATACTCGAGTGCTAGCGAGTAGTTCTGGGCTAACAATTGGTATCAGAGCCTCTGGTTGTGGTAGCCATGGCCGGTGGTAAAGGAGTGCAGCAGCGCACCACCTCGGGTGGTTCCCAGTCGCGGCCAGCAGGGGCGGCTCGATCGCCCGGCTCCGGAGGAGCGGCGAGGGCGCAGCCGCTCCAGGCGCGGCCATCGCGGTGAGGTCGTGGTTAGGGAGATCGTGCGCGAGACTGCAATCAGCGGTAGCGTGCCCATCACCTTCCCGATGCTCACGCGCTCGAACTACAGCGAGTGGGCGTTGATCATGGAGTGCAACCTTCATGCGGCGAGCCTCTGGGATCCCATGGAGGACGACCTGGTCGAGAGAAAGGAGGACAGGAAAGCCGTGGCGGCGCTCATGCGTGCCACGCCGCCGGAGATGCACGGCATGCTCGCGGAGAAGGCAAGCGCCAAGGAGGCGTGGGAAGCCATCCGTACCCAGCGCCTCGGCATCAACCGCGTGCGTGAGGCGAACGCGCAGAAGCTGCGGGTGGACTTCGAGAACATCGCCTTCAAGGAGGGCAAGCTCGTCGACGACTTCGCCATGCGGATCTCCAGCCTTGCGTCACAGCTCCGCGCGCTCCGCGACACCATGGACGACGCGAGAGTCGTGCGGAAATTTCTCTGCGTCGTGCCATCTCGCTTCGCTCAGGTAGCGGTCTCCATTGAGACCTTGCTTGACCTGAGTGAGCTCTCCGTCGAGGAGCTCACGGGCCGGTTGCGGGTGGTCGAGGACCGCCTTGACGACGGCCGCGAGAGCTTCGGCGGTGGACAACTCCTATTCTCGAAGAAGTGGGAGGCGAGGAAGCGTCAAGGACGTGGCGGAGGTGCCTCGAGCAACGGAGGCAGCACCGGCAGAGGCGGCGGTCGCACCCAGGGTGGAGCCGGACGAGGTGCCGGCAACGACGACCGAGACAAGTGCCGATATTGCAGCATTAAAGGGCCACTGGGCTCGTGAGTGCCGCAAGAGGATGGCTGACGAGGATGCCGCGGCCGCGGTGAACCTCGTCCATTCTGAAGAGGACGGTGGGCCAGCAATGATGGTGGCGATCCACACAGGTTCCGAAGCAAACAAAATGGTGGCGATCCACACAGGTTCCGAAGCCTAGGTAGACCTTCTCGAGCCTGCGAGAAGATCGCAGCACCCGAGTTCCAGAAGCCGTGCGACAAGATAGGGATCATGGAAACAAGCTCCTCCGACAAGGTTGAGGGGGAGATTGTTGGGTCAAACCTTGTCTCCGATGCATTCATGGCTACACATGCATGGCTACAGCGGCGGCAGCAGCAGCATGAGCGGTCACATGCTTGGCTACAGCGGCAGCAGTAGCAGTTACTTAGCCAGGAGGTGAAAATGACATGCAGCTGCATGTCGGCAGCATGCAGCACCAGCGGCAGTAGTAAATATGCTTACCCAAGAAGTAAATAAGCAGTTCGGCAGGTCGGCAACACTTACGTTGCTTAGTAGCTAAGGTAGCTAATGTTGAGCTGTACCTAGTGTCTAGGCTGTACCTAGTGATGAGGTAGGCAGCAGTAGAAATATCTCAGCTGCCATAGTCGGTTGAATCACCTATAAAAGGGCATGAGTCCCCCCGGTTGTAACAAGGCCATTCAGATTTAATACAAGGCATTTCCTCCTTCTAGTACCACTGTGTGTGCTCCAAGCCTCAAGTGCTGTGTACTACTACTACTGCTACTACGTGTGTGTTTGTGAGATACACTAGTGAGTGTGTGAGTAGTACGTGTGTGTGCTCATTCGCCGGTCATCTATCAGTATACTCGAGTGCTAGCGAGTAGTTCTGGGCTAACAAGTCAGCGGTGTATTTCACTGATCTTCGAGCTGGTCTGAGTGTTGGTGGCCGGGAGTCTGAGGCCAGGAGAAATCCCTTAGGTCAGTTTTTACTGGTCGTCACGGTGGCGATGCCCACGGGCGCCGTCTCCCTCCTTGGAGGCACCGTGGTGGTCTCCTCCTCCACTCACCCATCTCTTGTTTGTCTCATGGGTGAAAATCCAACCTTTGTGGGCGGTGGCGGCGCTACCGACGTCGTATCCTTCTTGAAGGCGCCGTCTTGGGAGCTTCAAGGGTGGCGGGCGCTGCTGTGTTGCGGTTGGCGAGCGTGGCGGCAGCAACAAGGCATATGGATTCTCATCTTTTTTGTAGGCGCCTATAGCCACCTCGGTGTTCTTGGCTTTCCCAAGGTCCTTCGTTGCTGATCTTCACCGGCCTAGCCGGCAGCTTTCATCTCTTCTGTTGTTGTCCACTGGCAGCGGTGCTGTCGTGCTCTAGGTGTGCTGTTTGTGACTCGACAGGTGTGCTCTGACTCTTTTTCTTGGGGTGCCTTGCTGCGGCATTCCTCCATGCTCTTGTGGGAGCAACTCCATCGATCGACGGTGCGGCGCCTTTCAAGCCAAGGCAAGGAGGCTGGGCCTCCTTTGGTGATGAAAATGGGTGATTGCGTCGTGCAGCGGCCCCGGTTGTTCTGTAGTAGGCATGTCCTGTCTTTACTCGTCGGCGTATTCCTTTCGAGTTGGCATGCTCTTCTTCCCTGGTGCATTCGCTGAAGAGGGTCTTGATGTCTCCAAGCTTTGTTCTTTATTTCCTTTCCTCTTAGCTTGTAGCATTGGTGGCTTTGAGAGCTGTTTCATTAGCACCTGTGTATCCAGTCGTGTTGTATTTTCTTTTCATGTTTGTTGTCCGTGTCTATAATCATATCCGGTTGATGGCTTTGTTAATTCAAAGTCGTACTAGGTTGAGCCCTTTCTCAAGGCTCAATTAATGTCTTTTCTCTAACAAAAGTGTGTAAAAGCATGTCACTTTTAGCTTGCTACTCCCTCCGTTTCTAAATATATATAGTTCATATTTGAATCTCTAAAAAGACTTATATTTAGGAACGGAGGGAGTAGTTTTATAGAACTGTCATGCCCTGTCCTGATCTGATGCACGCCTTCCTATTGCAGTGGATTCAGGGCACGTACTTGATGAAATAAAGGTCTTATGGCGGGTGGCACTTCTTATATACACCCTCTGTTATCCAGAAGCTGAAAATGCCCTCAGCCAGCAAGATGCCTGCATCAGAGGAAAGAGAAGTACATCAAAGTTGCGCATTCAAGTGCAACTACTATTTATTGTCACTGGTAAATAAATTGTTCAAGTGGCGGCTCGCATAGGCAGAAGTAACCATGGACGATTGCATCGACTGGATGCAATGAAAATGCATGTAAAATTTACAAAACCTCAAAATCTAGGATACTCTTGAGTGATACGAGATACTGATCCTGAGGTGCTAGTTGTATGCTTCTAGACAATGTATGTTTCAGAACCACTTCTCGGGAACAGGTACACACGTTTTCAGGCGAAACCCATGCTTCACTGTAACTAGTGCCTCTCTAAGTATCAAATGTGTCAAGTGTTTTCGACTTCAATGGAAGAAAGCGACTTTGTTCACTTTTGAGTTTTGAGCTCATTTTTCTGTCAAAGTTCAGAGAATACTTTGAGGCAACTCACATCAGTCGCCACACTATCTCGTTCCCGACGCTCACCCTTCTCAGCCATGATAAAGATTATGTCTATGCTTGTTTTCGATAGGAATTGGCACTCGGCTGCATTTTGTTGTTCTGTGTGGGTGAGCGAGTAAGTATCTCATGACACGAGCAAGGTGGTATGATTATGTTATGGAAGTTCTAAGTCTATCCTTGGTAAACTGCTGCCACCGCGCGGGGGGCGGGGGGTAGAGGAAGGTAGCGGCAGGGAACACACATGGTGTTGTGGCTTGCGTTGGTCGGAGGTGGTCAGGCGGCGGCGACTTTATGGTGGACCGTCAGCGATAGGGTGAAGCTGATGGATCTCGGGCTGCAGCACACTGTCCGTGGTAGGCGGAGGGACTCTTGCTGCCTAGGGATGCAGCAATGACGTCAGGTTGATGTGCATCAGTGCGGGCTCGGAGGTGCTAGGCGGTAAGCACCTTCGCCAGGTGTGGCGGATCCGGTTTATGGCTACACTGCGGTGGTGCTGTGAAGTGGCGACGCGACAACGCAACACCTTCGATATTCTGCATAGGAGGCGGGAGTAGATGGGTGCGTGGCTCCTTTTTAGTAGCCTGAGGGCAAATTGTAATGGGCATCACTAGGGATCAGACTACTGATTTTTGGCTTTTATCAGACTAGTGGTTGGCCGTCGGATCAAATGCCTGATGAACGTCCGATGTAGTAGTTAATATGCATGGTGCATGGATTGCTCCGGGGCCTCGTTAATTGATTGCTCCGGGGGCCTCGTTAATTGATTGCTCTGGGGCCGGCCTGGGTTGTTACCTTACATGATGCCAGGATCTCCCTAATTGTTGCTTCCTATATCTGCTTCCGTCCACGTCCATGCTTCCTATTTTGTTTTGTTTTTCCCTTTCAACAAGGGTAACTGGGAAGAAAAATTTATGCAAAATGTAATAATGGTTTTGCTTCCATCGCAACGAACTATGTTTCCGTGGCTAGAAAAATCTGCTTCCATTTTCTGAGATAGAAAATTTATATTAAAAAATAATTTGGTTGTTTTCAACGCAAAAAACTATGTGTTGTCTTACACATTGTTTGGGTTTGCTCTGAATTTAGTTGCTTCATACATAGTTGGATGATGCTTCATATACCGGCTTATGTTGGGGAAATTTATTCAACAATTATTTCTAGATACTAGTAACATTTTCTGCTAGTGCACTACAAATTGCTTTGATGTAATTAAAAATGTATCATGTGTAACATTTTAACTTGTTTTCAATGCAACATATTTTTGCTTCGACCGGTGAGATAATTTGCTGCTATAGCAATCTAATATTGTTTTCATGTGATAAAATTTGTGGTCAAGCACTTTGCTGCCATGTAAAAAAAATCATCTAAGTATTTGTTTCCAACACAAGGAAAACTTTGCTTCTGAATGCTTTCTTTTTTTGCTTCCATCAAATGCAAGTGCATGTGTTTCCACGATAAAAATAATTTGTCTCCAACAAAACATAAGTTTTTTCCTGCTCATTCGTTCATATACTAAGTTCAAGGCACGATACAAAGCTATTTTCTTCCAAGTCCCCAATAGTACAACTGCTTCTAAGTTAATATCGTATGTTTCACATAGACTGTTTCCTTGATTCTCTTGCCGTGTGGTCGTCTTCATTGTAGGGAAAATCCATGTGTCTCACACTTCTAGGTGCATGCATCGGTCGCTTCCATATGTGCTTCCATATATTTCTCCGGCGGCGCCCACCTACTTGCAGCATACACCAAATATATGAAATATGTAAAGCATGATGACAGTTTTTAAATGCAGACAATGCTCTTGATAATGTAAGAAAATGTATAGAAAAGGTAGAAGCATGCATGTTTCTATTGCCGTAAACTATGTCGGTTGAAGAAAACATATAGTAAATTAGGAAGCATCCATTATTTGTTATCTCAACATAACTAGTACCTAGAAGAAGCATAGAATATTGTAACTAAAAACTAGCAATGACAACATGTGTGCAGGTGTGAATCAATCATTTTGCGATCGAATAGAGACCAATTTCTTCCATCGATGCAAACAAACTGAAATGTCGAAGCACGTATATGATGCTTACAAATGATGGATAATTGAAACATCAAATTGCAAATAGTCGGTGCTTGGGGACAGATGATGATGGACCGGCGGGTGATTCACGCAATGCGATACCTTTCCATGTGACTCGTCTTGAGCTGGGTTTTTATGGTGCCAGAAGTCTCCATTCCCACCAGTTTGCAATACCGATTCGTCTGCTTCCCATTGTGACTTGTCTGCATTCAATTGGTGCCACCTATCCTTGAGCTCCTCGGCCCCGTTGGCTAGCTTGTCACTTGGTTGGCGCCAACGATCTTTATGCACCTTTGAAGCATAAAAAGTATAGGCATGATGCATAACAATAGAAGGTGGGAAGCAACATGTAGTACTAGAAAGAAGGTTGATAATACATGTTGGTACCGAAACGTTGGATGTTGAAGAATAAATATTTCAAAGCATGGTTATATACGGTAAATTATCTGAACTGAAGAAACATATATCAAATTAAGAAGCATGGATATATGGAAGCATCAATTTCATGCTATCTCAACATAAGTCATGGCCAATGGAAGCATATAAACAGAAACTAGAAATTGACAATAATTATTGCCAACATGCAGGTGCATCACTGTGATCTGCAAACCAATTGTATCCAAATTGATTGGTTTTATTTTTCCGCACACATAAAAATGAGGCAGAGCATGATAAAAACATGGACTCAATAAAAATAAATTACCATCAATCATGGTGAAAATATATTCAAATCAAAGAACAAAAAAGGAAGAACAAACTATCAGGGACAACTGCTGGTTCACCAGTCGAGGGATGGTGGCGATATGGTGGCCACACCGTACAGCCTCCATGCAACCTGGTGATGCAGCGATGGAGATGGTGGGCACAACCACGTCCTGCAGGGATGCCGCACCGACGAGGTCGCCGGGGCCGCATCGTGGAGCAGGTCACGCATGGGTTTCGATTTGGATCTGGGCCGTGCGGTGGATAGTGTGGCCGGCAACAAGGTCGGAAGGAAGTATGGGTGCAGCAGGTTTAATCTGGGCGAAGAAGCCGGAGAGGATAGATGCGGCAATGTTTATGCTGTTTAAACGAGGGAGAGGATAACGGGAGAGACGGATCAGACGCGAAAAATATGGAATATGCAATCATGCATGCGTGACATACGGGTGATTAGCACCGGCTGAGAGGAATTAACATTTAATATTTTATATAAAGCAAGGGGCTAGTGTTTGATGTCTCCACCGTGGGATTGAACTAACATCGATGGATACTGTGTGGTCTGGCGTTGGCTTGTTACCAGACTACAGATAAGAAGTGTTTCCCAATTGTAATCGCATGTTAATCAAGCAATAAAGCTCCCCAAGTTCTTAGCAAAAAAAAAGTAAAGGTTGCTCTTTTTTCGTTTTACCATGCAAAAAAAAGTTGCTCTTTTTTTTCTGCGGGGTAGTAAAAGTTGTTCTCATGGAGTCCTGTTTCAACATGTCCATGCACACAACCTGCTATTTCAGTCTTTTTCTAAAATTGAGTGCTTGTATTATATTAAAGTCTGGGACTTGGAGCAGCCATGTACAGTATATATATATATATATATATATATATATATATATATATATATATATATATATATATATATATATATGATCGAATGTAAAAATATGGATGGTAAAAGAAACCGCTAAACTGGCTGAGATGATTGGAAATCAGATTTCTTTTTAGCGGTCCACTAGGTTTTTATTGATTGATGATCATCAGAATACAAACTGTGTCATGTGGTAGACCAAGTCAAGTGTGTGTCTGCCCCTATCCAATGAAAATGCAAACCTAGCTATTGTGGCCTTCATAGTTTGAGCCTCTTTTTTCATGGACAAAGTTACAGTATAGTGGGTAAAAGAGGATTTAAGAGCTAACATCTCCTTGACAACCACTTCATATTTCCGCCCTTGTCCCGCAGCAATATCATTAACCACGTTCAGACAATCACATGCAATCTCTGAAGATAGAGGTCCTTAGCCAAAGCAAGCCCCTCACCACAAGCCAAAGCCTCAAGAGTAGATGGTTCAGTAATTGCCGGTACAATAGAAGCGATGCCCCTAAATAGAAGTATCTCATCTGCCTAACTCCTGTGCATTCCATTCATTCGGTTACTAAAATATATGTTGCAAGAGACGAGATGATCATTTGGTTACTAATATCCACTAGAAATTACATACATGCGGCGATATGTAAAGCGGAAAGTTTGAGTTTTTTTCTTTCAACAATGTTGCTGCTCTTCTGCTAATGTTTTTGAAATAAAAAAATCATATATGTATGCGTATAAGTATATATGATAATGGTACTGGGGTTACTCCATAAGATCGGGTGGGAGTACCAACAAAATCTAACTTGATTTCTAGGGGGAACATAGACATTCATCTCCCTACGGATTGTGTTTTCTCTGCAATCTCTCCCACATGAGCATCGATTTCACCATCAGCTGCAATGTGCCATGATCATGATTTCATTACAATGTACTCATCCATTTTTTATTTCTAAGAGTACCAGCATGATCTTCGACGGACAGCTTTGTACTAAAACATAAGCGATTTCTTTCGCTACAGTTCTGAGCGCCACATTGTCTAATAACTACTCCTACTAGATTCAGTAACAAACTTGGAAGGCAGCGCCTACATAACACAAAGGGTGAAAACATACAAATTAATCTCCCCATTGCAGTGCAGTCCTCCTCCTAACATTGGCAATAACTCGAGTAGAATAGCATTTCCTGAAAGGACAGCAGAGATCCAGAGTCAGTAGGTTAAACAGATAACGTGGTGTGGCTTCAACTAAGCCACACATGCATGAACCAGAAGGAAATTTATGTAATGCTGCAAATATAAATAAAATTTCAACTGGTATGTCTTTAGTGGTGTTCTCGGTCGACAGCTCGCGATGGTCATGGTCTTTGCCAGAAGCGGTGACGATGTCTGAGGTTTTGCTTTGCGAGGTGAGGTCGTTGTGCTTGACGTTCTCTCCTCGTCAACCTGTTGGTCTTGTTCATGCGTTCTCAGGGGTAAGCAATTATGTCTGCCAAAGACATGAAATCCTCCGATCCAAGGCAGGGGGGCTTCTTCGGCGCCAAAGACGGATGTCGTGACATGAGTGGTTGACCACTTGGCATCACAGCCTCTTAAGAGTTGAAGGAGTGTGGTCTTCCTCTGGTCCTAGTTTCTTCTCATTTCTCAGTATCCTTACATGTTACATATAGTAGTGAGTATACATGTCTATATAATTGTGGTTGTCATATTTCACCTCCTATCACCTTAATTTACACCACCCACTACTTGTCTGACAAAGAGATCCTTAATTTACACCACCCACTAATTGCCTCACAATGTGATATTTACAATGTGTAGTTTTTTCTCACTTCTTTGCATCCTTCTATATAAGTGCCCGAAGTGTGAAGCAGTGGTATGCATAATTGTGTGTGCACAGCTATATGACTAGTCTATGCGGTAATGGGTGCAACTCTAACCAAACTTAAAAATTTGGGCCCCTTTTTCCTAAAAAACCCATTTTCCAAATTTTCCCTTTCCCCAAAAAATCCGCCCAACCGGGAAAAAAACAATTTGCCGGGCCCGAGAAAAAAAACTTTGGGAAAACCCAACAAAAATTGGAAAAAAGGGGAGGGAGAAGGGAAATAGAACCCTAATTTTAAAAACCCAAAACCCCAGGGAAAATTTTCCCAGGGAAAGAAAAAGTTTTGAAAGAAATTTTCCCCAAGCCCAAATTTCCAAACACCCAAAGGGGGTAAAAGATTTCTCGCAAATTAAATAACTAGAGGCGTGGAAAAGAAGAAATCAAAATGCGGAACTTCCATAGAGGCTCAATTGAAACCGGGTTCCTCAAGGAAACCAAGATTTCATCTCCTTACAAACTCCTTCCATCCTCACCTTGATATTAAGCTAGCCAAAGTGCTTCACCCAGCTTTTCAATCCTTGCTTTTTGACCCCAGTCAAAATCCCCAATCGGGCTGAGTCTCCCCATCCAAAATTGCCAATACTGAGATTCAGGCTAAAAGAATTTCACCGTCAAGTCCGCACCCGGATGAATTTCCCACATGGATTCCGAAATCCACAGACCGGGTACCATCCCTGGTTTGAAGAAAGGCCAAATCTTCCATCCTCCCCTGCCATAATACCAATCAACTCTATGATGAAAAGCAAGCTCAAAAGCGGAAGACCAAGAAACCTTTCAGGCAAATTTACCTTTCGCCGGCAAAACTTGACATCTATCTATGCCCAAGACCGTTAAATCAACTACAAGAAATTCTAAATGTTCTCCTAATTAAAGATTTAGTAGCCTCAGCCCTTGAAAATTCCATGTTCAGCTTCTAAATTGATTCGGGAAATAATCCAATCCACATTGAAGAAAGCCACCCACATGTCCTAAATCTCAAGGGACCGTTCTCAGAATGAAACCTCAAAACCTGGTTCCTCCATGGAACCAACTAAACTCCTGTTTTGAAGAAGAAACAATGTTATTTGACCTTTGGGAAAGAAAAGTCTGAATCCCAATTCCTTTCAACCCTAACAAAATTGCCTGAAGAACATGACAATTCAAAATAATTGTTCAATCCAATACCGAAATTGAAGGAAAGAAAATTTTAGGCAGAATCCTATGAGAATTAATAATATGACATAATCGCGGGAAATGTGAGGAAGAAGGACGCAATCCTTCACCCCAGTTATCCTAATCAGATAGAACCCGCTAAAAAAGTTAGGCTGTGCAAACCACCGATAAAGATGCTTTGCATCAGTCCCAATTCCTTTTCCCGAAGAAGAAGCCACGAAACAGTGGACCAACCAATCACCCTGTCAACGTTAAAAAGCAGCACTTAGCCTGGTTTAATTTCCTGATGGAAGCTCGCTCCAGATTTACACCCTGCCTAAAGCCCTCAACCTGGCTAAACTTCTTCCAACCAAAACTATCAGGCAAGATTCTTTGCAATGTTTTGCAACCTTTGCCATCCCTACTCACTTCCATTGCCTGAATTCTGCTAATATTGCCCTTATCCCTAAGAAGATGGCGCCGAAGACATTGCTGACTTCCGCCCCATCAGTCTCATCCATGCCATCGCTAAGCTCATTGCGAAGATGATGTCCAACCGGCTAGCCCCCCACATGAATGATCTTGTTTCACAAGCCCAAAGTGCATTCATTAAAAAAAGATGTATCCACGACAACTTCACTTATGTGCGCAACCTCGCAATACACTTCCACCGTAACAAGACGCCGGCCCTTCTCTTTAAACTCGACATAAAAAAGCCTTTGACTCTGTGCGGTGGGATTTCCTTCTGGACTTGCTCAATCATCTTGGATTCCCACCTAGCTTCAGAGGCTAGGTTTCCACCCTGCTGTCAACGGCCTCCTCGCGTGTCCTACTTAATGGCGTACCTGGCAACCCCTTCAAGCTTGGCCGCGGTCTACGGCAAGGAGATCCCCTCTCACCGCTGTTGTTCGTGTTGGCCATTGATCCGCTCCACCACATCCTCGAGAAGGCTGCCACACAGGGGCATCTCCACCCTATTGGGCCACAGACTTTGGCCATCCAGGCCTCATTATATGCGGATGACGTTGCTGTTTTTCTAGCTCCAATCAAGGAGGATGTCAAATATTTCGCCGACACCCTTGCTCAATTTGGCGAGATCTCTGGTTTTGATCACAAATTGTGCCAAAAGCTTGGTTGCCCCCATTTGGTGTGATAACTTGGACTTGACGGACATTCTCCACTCCTTCCCGGCTCAACGTTCCACCTTCCAGATGAAGTATCTTGGTTTACCTTTGTCAGTCAAGCGTCTTAAAAGAATTCATTTTCAACCTCTCGAGGACAAGATCGCGACTCAGCTTACTCCGTGGGTAGGGAAGCACATTGCTGCTTCGGGGCAGACGGTGCTACTCAAGTCGGTTATCACGGCAATCGCCATCTACTACATGACAGCCCTAAATCTCCCGGTTGAAGTTATGGAGAAGATTGACGCTCTCCGGAGGGCTGTTCTTTGGGCTGGATGTGACAAGGTCACAGGTGGCAAATGTAAGATAAAATGGGAGGAGGTGTGTAGATCAAAGTTGCTTGGTGGGTTAGGTGTGTTTCACCTCGCAAAGTTTGCCTCTGCTCTCCGGCTGCGGTGGTTGTGGTTGGAATGGAAAGTCCCCGCCAAGGCTTTGGGTGGGTTTGGGAACCCCATGTGATAAGAACGACCGGAACATCTTCGCTGCGGCAACCAAGGTCATGATGGGCAATGGCCTTCGGGTATCCTTCTGGGAATCAACTTGGCTTGATGGTTTGAGGCCGAAGGATGTGGCCCCAAAACTTTATGATATTTCCAGAAAGAAGATGTGTTCGGTTCAAAGGCCTTGCATAATGGTTATTGGATCTCCCAGCTGGACATTTCTTCGGGCATCTCTATTGACAACATCTCCCAGTTTGTTGTCCTTTGGGAAAGGCATTCTCACATTCAGCTAAACCCCTGCATGGACGATTCGATCACGTGGAATTTCTCCGAAGATGGCCAGTACTCCGCGGCCACGGCCTACAGTGCCCAATTCCTTGGTCAGATGGACACGGACATGAACCAAATTGTCTGAAAGAACTGGGCTCCTCCCAAGTGCAAGTTCTTTGCTTGGTTGGTCATCAACAACAGGATTTGGATAGCTAACAGGCTACAACGCCGTGGGTGGCCAAATTGTCACTTAAGCCTGCTGTGCAAGCAAGTTCAGGAATCGGCGGCACACCTCCTTTTCCAGTGCAGGTTCACTATCAGGGTGTGGGGCATGCTTAAAAGTTGGTTGGGGCTGCACGACATCCAACTTGCGGATTGGGCGCCTTTCGAGTCTGTTAAGGCTTGGTGGAGACACAAGGCCACGCATGCGACCCAATCGTGTCGCCCCTAGTTTTGTTGATGTTGGTGGTCTCTTGTGAAATTTGGAAGGAGCGAAACGCGCGGGTTTTCCGTAATACCGCGGTCCCGGTAGGAGCGTTAGTCGCCAAGATTAAAGATGAAAAGTTTTAGTGAAGTGTTGTGTCCTGGCTCGGAAACCCTTCAAATAAAAGACAAAACTTGCAAGAATATCAATGTGATACCGAGACTTATGTAGGTCAATTGAGAAATATATCGTATGCAAAATAACAAAATTGACTACTAAAACTATCGACAATAAAAAATTCATGGCTTGAAAACGCCAATTACTACTCCTTTTCAACAATACCAAACTGATGGATACAAAAACATATGAATGACCACCGAGTTCAAAACCAGAAAATCCAACAAACCAATGAGCATATTCCCTGGCCCGCAAAAAGCATATTCCATCCACTCTATTGGTTACTATGCATTTTATTATAAGTCAAAATTTTCTAAGTTTGACCAAGTTTTAGGGAGAGGTACCACATCTTCATATTGAATAATACACTATGAAAACATATTTTATAATAGATCTAGTACGATGTTTAAGAATTATAGATATGACCAATAAAACAATGTATTGTGTCCATAGACACAGGTAAGCACATCCAGCGCCATGCGATGAGATTACAACAAGGACTCCTCTAGCGCATAGTCGCGCAAAATTATGCACATGGATCCTTTGTTAATCGTTCACGGGGCACCTGAATGATCTTGCGCGATCACGCTAGTGCAGTCACAGTTACTTCATGCCGTCCGCATTTTTCCTGCTATGCTACATTTGAATATGAATTGATCGCTATATCGGAAGGGTTATCTTTGGCTCTTCAATGGTGCTCCATCCCAGTGGATATGAAACTGGACTGTTGGGAAGCAGTTTCATTGGTGAATCGGGCTAGCCACTTTATGGCAAACTATGGTATGACTTAGGGCCCGTTCGGATGTCCTCCGCCTCCACGCTTCTCCAGAAGCGGGCGAGGAGCTGGCCGAACGCGACGAGCTCCGCAAAGCCAGCTTCAGAAGCGGAGGCCTCACATAGTGTAAAAACCAGAAGCTGGGTATTCGAGCTCCGAGATTCTAGGGGAGGTGGAGTTGGGATTAATTACTTGCATTTCCACCGCCAAGTGAATGAGCGTACCGGTTCGTGTTGTCTGACCAATTGGACCAGCCTCTCTCTCCTCAAACTGGGCCAGCCTGGTGGGCTCGACCACAGCAAGCCGCAGCTCCTCTCCCGTGCTGCCCTGAATGCTCCTGCCAGCCATGGAGAAGCTGGCTAGCGCTGCTCCCTCGAGAAGCTGGCTAGCTTCGGAAGCTAGAGAGCTTCCGAACGGGGCCTTAATGTCGTACTGTTGTGTGGCTGGAAGGAGTCATAGACATTATCGGACGAGATTGCAATTCTTAGGCTTTGAGTAATACAAGATCTCTTCTCGCAAAAAAGGAAAAACAATCCAATCTCATAATCAAAACTGCTTAACCAGGACCTTTCAACTTAATATTATGGTCAGTGCGGTCTAAATATGTGTAATTGTATCACATCCAAATTTTATTTAGCTTGTTGCTTTTATTTGAGAAGTAATAGTTGTTTAACATACAACCACTACCGTGTGATCATATTTAAATTTTATATTTTTGGAGAACCAATTGTATTTTAGGTGATTTGTATATTTTTTGTAATATTTTCTTAAACCATCAAAATTTAAATGGTAGGTGATTTTTCTATGCATAAATTTATCCAAATTTTAGTTGATGCAGACAATTATGAAATGAGTTGCAGCTGGCTATAAACCTTGTTCATATTTTAAGTACTCCCTCCGTCTAGGTGTATAAGTCATCTTAGGTAGTGCATCACGACCAAGACGGAGGGGAAAACAAGAGAACTTAATATTTTTTGCTAGTTAATAGCATTGCATGCAATGAATTAACATGTTTGGTAGTCTCAAGTCATTGAAAGCATGCACGGCTCACATCTCTTATTGGTTGATATGTCACGAAACAAGAAACGAGGAGGGAGTTAATGTACCATGCCTAAGTGTTTTGGGATTACCTGATTTTCGTAAGGTGACTTACACACCTAGACGGAGGGAGTACTAACCATATTTTTGGTTATCTATAGAATTAACCCCCCCAATTAAATACAAAATATTAAAAATAGGTCTGGTTGCATTCTAGTACTGATAAATTGTGTAGATACATGAATGCACACACACTATAGGCTTGCATTATATAATGATTATTAAATATCAAATAAAGATTGTTGATGTTCTGTTGTCACTACTATGATCACCATGTTTGCCGAGTGGCTGCTGAACTCGATGAAACCAAAAAAAAGCTTGTTAATTATTTGCCCAGAACAGTTCTCGGCTGTAAGTGCATCTAGTGCCCCTTAGTGATTTTGGTGTATTGAAGACTTATAGGTTAAGTAACTAATGCGTTTGTGAGTGTACACAGGTCTATAAGTCTATGAGGAGTTTGATAATTATAGTGAAAGTCGACCCCTAAAAATGAAGTTCTTCAACTGAAGACTTTGATACTCTGAAGACTTTCTGAAGACTTTGAAAGTGAAGAAATTGGTGTGACCTTGAAGACTTGGTATTCATTTGAGGAACATGAAGCGTGAAGACTTTTGTTTTCGTAGTTTCATTTTCTCTTTCTTGAGTCATAGGAAACACCGTACTGTTAAAGGGGGTCGAGGAAATACTAAGGAAAAATTTCCATTTGATGCTCAAACTCAAAATCCTACACCTACCAATCCCTTCGAGTGAAGCCTTTGGAAATCTCATACAGTTCAGTCAATTTCTTGATGATGAGACGAAGCTCTTACGGTTTGAGAATTTGTTTCGATCGAGGAGTTAGGAATTCGCCAGTGCGAATTGCCTACACGGTGAGGAACATGATAGCCTTGAGGAATTTGGGAGTCAAATTTCCGACAGTTGCTGTGCTGCGCGCCAGCTGTCCCAAAATATCTTATCCACCTAACGGTCATATCATTGAAGGGCATTTATGTCTTATCATGTCGGGCTGCTCCCTAGGCTATAAATAGCCGCCCCCTACAACCACTAGCTGGTTGGCTGCTCCGAGAGAACTTGACACTTGTCATTTGAGAGCAACCCATCCTCTGAGGACTTTGAGCGAAAATCATCAAGTGAGGAAAAACCCAAAAACCAAACCCCAACAAACCCAAAGTGATTGAGCATCACTGAAGAAATTGATCCTGCGTGGATCCGACGCTTGTTACCTTTGAAGACTGTGCTTCTTCCAGACGGTTAGGCTTCACGGTCTAGAGCATCCAAGAGGAATTGTGGATCGCCGAGTGACCAAGTCTGTGAAGGTTTGGAAGTCGCCTGAAGACTTACCACGAGTGTTTGGACGAGGTCTGCGTGACCTTAGTTCAAGGAGAATACGGTGAGGACTTGATGTCTGAGCTGCGTGCTCGAGGATCGGGTGTCCGGACTGCGTGTCCTCGAGTTTAAATACTCAGCCGCTCCAACCAGACGCATAACCGAGACAGCAGTTGGAACTGGTCTACCAAATCATTGTCTTCACCAACCTAACTGGTTCTATTTCCTCAACCCTTTCATTTCCTCATTACTGTGTTGAGTGTTTGTTCATATCTGTGTTTGAAGACTTTGACTGAAGACTTTCTCAATTTCCTCAGTTCAATTTCTTCAGTCTGTTTGTTTTCATCTTGTGTTATCCTGTGATTACGCTTTCTGTACTCTGTGATTGTTTTCATTTCATCATGATGACAATGCTTGTAATCTGTTATGCTTACTTCTGAGTACTTATTCCGCTGCAAGTAGTTCTTCGCTAAGGAATTTCCTCACCGGCAAATTCCTCAGTGAAGAATTCATAAAAATCGCCTATTCACCCCCCCTCTAGTCGATATAACGCACTTTCAATTGGTATCACAGCAAGGTACTCCCTTGTTCTGTGTGATTTTGGTTTAACCACCTGGAGTTTTAGTTATGTCGACCGCAGGTATGATCAAGGTCTCAGCAGGGTGTCCTACCTTTGATGGGACGGACTACCCCTACTGGAAGAACAAAATGCGAATGCATCTTGAAGCAATTGACAACGATCTACGGTATGTTGTGACAAAGGTGTTTCCTCACCACACCTTCTCCGAATGATGCTGATGTGAAGAGATTCAAGCAACTCGATTCTCAAGCGAAGAATATCATATGTGGCCATCTGAGCAAAGGTCAATATGGAAGAGTGAGTGCTTTGGAATCTGCCAAACTCATCTGGGACAGGCTGTCCAAAGTAAATGAAGGTGTTTCAACTCAGCGTGACTCTCGAGTTGATGTTCTTCGGAATCTCTTCAACCACTTCAAAAGACTCGACAACGAAAATATTCAACAAACCTTCGATCGCCTCACTGACATCTCAAATGAGCTTCAAGCACTGGGTGCCACTGACATCACCGACCATGAGGTGGTGAAGAAATTGCTAAGATCGCTTGATTCCTCATTTGATACTCTGGCACTGATGATACAAGAACGAGCTGACTACAAGTCTCTTGATCCTGCTGATATCCTCGAAAGGCTAAATACTCACGAGTTCCAGCTTGCTGAAAAGAGAGATCTCTATGGTTCTGGCTATGGAAAAACACGTGCCCTGAAGGCCAAGGCTGTGTCCGAATCTGAGAGTGAAGACTCTGGTAGTAGCCTAGGAGATCCTGAAGAATTTGGCCAGGAGCTAGCACTGCTCGTGAAGAAATTCCAGAAATTATCAAGACGTGGTCGCTTTGGAAAATCCTCAAGAAGCTGTGATTCCTCATCTAGTGACTATAAGAGAAGACTTTGTCACAAATGCAAGAAACCTGGTCACTATATCCAAGATTGTCCTCAGTGGGAAAAGGAATTAAGAAAGAAGAAACACAAGGATTACAGTTCTGATGACGTGAAGAAGAAAAGGAAATCATCAAAATCTTCATCATCAAAATCCTCAAAACCTTCTTCTCACAAGAAGAGCAGCTCCAAAAAGGCTCGGGCATTCATTGGCAAGGAAATGGACTCTGGAGCTGAATCTGAGGAACATGAGGAAGAGGAGGAGTCTGAAGAATCCGAATCTGGTGTGGCTAGTCTGGCTCTTGCTACTGCCTTCGTTAGCAAGTCCATCTTCAACACTGAAGAAACTGACTCCGCCGACAAGCCTGATGAGGAAAATGATGACTACGCTCCCACCTATTGCTTCATGGCAAAAGGTGCCAAGGTACTCAATTTCACCTCCTCTGAATCTAGTGAAAATGAATCTGATGAGGATCTCAAGCCCAGCTACTCTAAACTAGCTAAGATTGCTATAAAACAACAAAGGGCTTTTGAAAAGGTTCAAAACATGCTAGATAAGAGTGATGATATGTTAGGTGAAGAAATGGATCGCACTCAAGCTCTGACTGAAAATCTTCAGAAACTTCAGTCTAGGCTTGACAGCCTTCAAGGTCATCATAACACTCTCTTATCTGATCATGAGAAACTTTCTTATGAATTTCTTCAAAGAAAGCATGATCTTGAGAAGCTAAGAGCGAGTTATGAAGATCTTCAGAAGGAGCGCGATTCATTACTTGCTCAACAAATCAGCGCCTCTCAAGAAGAATTTGTTCCTCCATGCTTAAAGTGCATTGAACGTGAATCTGCTAATTCTTCACCTGAATGTTCAAATGCTTCAACTGTTACAAATTCTTCACCTGCCTCTGCTATCACTAATTCCTCATCTGAGGACATTGCTAGTATCACTGACGATGCAGGACTGAAGAAATTGTACACGACAGGCATGTACAAAAGCCTCAAAGGGCATCAGACTCTTTGTGATGTGCTTAAAAAGCAGATCCTCAATAGGAACCCTAGGAAAGAGGGTATTGCCTTTGAGAGGAAACTCAATGCTGATGGAACGTACTGGAAGCCTGAGCAGTATCCCAAAACCTCATGGGTTGCTGCAAAGGGACCTCCAGTTGATCCATCTACCTTATCTGGTTTTACATGTGAATTTCCTCATTCTGCTGATGAGTCATTTGACTCCAACTATAAACTGTTCAAAAATCAGAATGGTGAAGTATTTGCTAGATATGTTGGTACTAACTGCAGGAATGGTTCCCCTATGAAGAAAATCTGGGTTCCCAAGAAGTGCCTTGAAAGTCTTCAGGTGAATGTCCTCATGACACCACCTGTGAAGAATAGGAACTCCAGATCAAATTCTTCATATGGACCAAATTCTTCATATGGATCCAAGTCCTCATATGGATCAAATTCCTCAAAAGGATCAAAATCCTCATATGATTATCATCGTGCTAATAACTCTGTTTCGCAGGGTAGAGCTAAGGGCCATGAATATGTGCATTATTCTTCAAACCAATATGTTCATATGTCCTCGAAGAATTTCTCTGCTTATTCATATGCTTACCCTAACCCCTCTTATGTGAAACGAAATGGTTTGGCCTCTATGCCACCATTCTCGTATGGTGCTCGCAGAATGATGAACTCTTTGCCACCCCTTCAGATGTGGGTGGTGAAGAAAAAGAACTAATCTCTTCTGCAGGGTCAGGTCTCGGACGTGCCTTAACGTCTCAAGAATTTCTTGGGGCCGACAAAATGCTCGAAAGGACGCAGCTAATCATGATGAAATGAACCTTCATTTCACACGTCCTCATCTTGCTTATCTAAATCTTGGTGATGAAATTCATCTGATGAACTTGATATCATATTCTTCATTGATGAAGTATATGAGATCGTAAGTTGTACTAATTCATCTGCAGGATGATCAACCCAAAGCCACTGAGTGGGTTCTCGATAGTGGATGTACAAATCACATGACTGGTGACAATAATCTATTGATGGATGCTACCTTATCACCGTCACATCTGAAGCATATCATCTTTGCTGACAAAGGCAAAAGTCAGGTATTGGGACTTGGTAAGGTTGCTATCTCTAAGGACATGCACATGGACAAAGTCATGCTTGTTGAGTCTTTAGGATATAACCTCATGTCAGTCTCAATGCTTTGTGATCTTGATATGGTTGTTATCTTTGGCAAGTATCGTTGTGTTGTGATTATGGAAGCTGACAATTCCAAAGTCTTCGAAGGCTTTAGGAGAGGAGACTTGTATATTGTTGACTTCTCTACAGGACCACAACCAGCCGTGTGCCTACTTGCAAAAGCTTCAGAAGGCTGGCTATGGCATCGACGACTTGGTCACATAGGCATGAGGAATTTGCACACGCTTGCGAAGAAGAAGCATGTCATTGGCATTGAGAATGTCAAATTCCTCAAGGATCACCTATGCGAACTGTGAAGCTGGAAAATGACCAAGGCCAAGCATCCAAATAAGACTATCATGACCACTACTCGTCCCTTCGAATTGCTTCACATGGACCTCTTTGGTCCCAATCATTATTCAGCTGTCGTTAATGAAGCATCACTATATGGCTTTGTTATTGTTGATGATTACTCTCGTTACACATGGGTACACATTGTTACTTACAAAAATCAAGTGCAGGAAATCTTCAAACGATTTTCCTCGAGGGCTTCAACTAACTTTGGTGTGAAGATCAAGCACATCAGGAGTGACAATGGAACTGAGTTCAAGAATTCCGGTCTTGATGACTATCTTGATGAACTTGGTATTACTCATGAGTTATCTGCTCCTTATACTCCCCAGCAAAACGGCGTCGTGGAGCGCAAGAACAGAACTCTTGTTGAGATGGCTCGCATATGCTTGATGAATACAAAACGCCCAGTCGTTTTTGGATTGAAGCAATTGACACTGCGTGCCACATCATCAACAGAGTATATCTTCACAAATTCTTCAAAAAGACTGCCTATGAACTCCTCACAGACAAGAAACCTAATGTAAGTTATTTCAAAGTCTTCGGTGCTAAATGCTGGATTAGAGATCCTCACCACAACTCTAAATTTGCACCGAAAGCACATGAAGGTTTTATGCTTGGTTACGGAAAGGACTCGCACACCTACAAAGTCTTCAACATCGCTCTTCACAAGATTGTTGACACTGTAGATGTGCGGTTCGATGAAACTAATGGCTCGCAAAGAGAGCACCTACCTTCTGTGTTAGATGAACCAGCACCTGAGGATTCTATCAGGTTCAAGGCAACTGAGGATGTCATTCCTACTGAAGAAACTGCTGAAGAATTCATTCTGACGAGAAGAACGCCGAGCTGATGCACTGAAGATAATCTGAAGAAAATGGTGCTGAGGAAAATGATCAAATTCCTCGAAGACAACCAGCTCATCCTCGCGTTGCAAAAGAAGTGCAAGTGGAGAAGATCATCGAGGACATTAAAGCGCCAGGTCCTCTCACTCGCTCAAAAGCTTCACATTTATCTAACTTTTGTGGGCACTATGCTTTTGTCTCTATCACAGAGCCCACTAAGGTAGATGAAGCATTTCTGGAGCCGGAGTGGATTCAGGCCATGCAAGAAGAATTACATCAGTTCTAGCTCAACAATGTCTGGGAACTGGTCAAACGTCCAGATCCTCGCAAGCATAATATCATTGGCACAAAGTGGATCTACCGCAATAAGCAAGATGAAAATGGTCTTGTGGTGAGGAATAAGGCACGACTAGTAGCTCAAGGCTACACGCAGGTTGAAGGAATTGATTTCGATGAAACTTTTGCACCTGTCGCTAGACTTGAGTCTATTCGCATATTACTCGCCTATGCTAACCATCACAATATCACTTTATATCAAATGGATGTGAAAAGTGCATTCCTCAATGGTAAGCTTGAGGAATAAGTATATGTTGCTCAACCCCCAGGTTTTGAAGATCCAAAGAATCCTGACAAAGTCTTCCGACTAAATAAGGCCCTCTATGGCCTCAAGCAAGCCCCTCGGGCGTGGTATGATACATTGAAGGAATTCTTCGTGAAGAATGGCTTCACACCCGGTTCACTCGATCCTACTCTCTTTACTAAATCTTATGATGGTGAACTTTTTGTGTGCCAAATATATGTTGATGATATTATCTTTGGCTGTACTGACCAACGTTATAGTGATGAATTTGCCTATATGATGAGTGAAGAATATCAAATGTCTATGATGGGAGAGTTGAAATTCTTCTTAGGTCTTCAAATTAAATCAACAACACAATGGCATATTCATATCTCAGGAGAAATACCTCAAAGATGTCCTCAAGAAATTCGCATGCAAGATTGCAAAGGTGTCAAAATTCCTATGCCCACAAATGGCCATCTATGCATCGATGAAAATGGTATTGACTTGATCACAAGGTATACCGCCCATGATTGGTTCTTTATTGTACTTATGTGCATCTAGGCCAGATATAATGCTTAGTGTTTGCATGTGTGCCCGATTTCAAGCTACACCGAAGGAATCACACCATAAGGCTGTGAAGCATATTCTTCGATATCTAGCTCACACACCAACACTAGGATTATGGTACCCCAAGGGCTCTACTTTTGATCTCATTGGATATTCTGACTATGCTGGTGATTGTGTGGACCGCAAGTCAACATCTGGTACTTGTCATTTCCTCGGACGATCTTTGGTCTGTTGGTCCTCGAAGAAACAGAACTGCGTATCACTGTCCACTGCGGAAGCTGAATACATTGCCGCTGGCTCGTGTTGTGCTCAATTACTATGGATGAAGCAAACCCTCAAGGACTACGACATCAACGTGAAGAATGTGCCTCTCTACTGTGACAATGAGAGTGCCATCAAGATTGCTCACAACCCAGTTCAGCACTCGAAGACAAAGCACATTCAAATTCGTCATCATTTTCTTCGTGATCATGTGTTGAAGGGCGACATTTCCATCGAGCACGTGAAGACTGAAGAACAGCTAGCTGATATCTTCACTAAGCCCTTGGATGAGAAGAGATTTAGCAAGTTGCGGTGTGAGCTAAATATCTTAGAATCTTCGAATGTTCTTTGAAAAGGACACACATCCTAACACTTATGCAAAATTGATGACTTAGATGTGTAACACATGAAGAAACGTTTTTCTTCAATCAATGAAGAATAACACTCTAAGTGTGAAGAAATTAATGAAGAAATTGATTCTCAGAACCCTACGACAATTGTACGCGGTGTCTGAAATCATCATTCTTATACGGTGGGTCACGCCACCACCAAAGTTGAAAATCTTCAATTTGAGTTTTTCCTCAGTTTTTGAAATTCTTCAGTTTTTCAAATTCTTCAACTTTACAAAATCTTCACTGTTTCCGTCATCTTTCTTCATTGGCTATATATATATATGGATTTATGTCCTCTACAGCATTCACTTATGGCTATTTCTTCAAGTCGCTTTTTCTGCTAAGTGAATGTGATCGGACCCTTCCTCCTCTATGCTATACTCAACCCAATCCATTCACAAATTCTTCATGTGCGTTCTACTTTGAAACTCGTTCAAAATCTTCACTGTGTCCTTGACAGCTGAAGAAATTGCGAACGGAACTTTATAAACTAATCTTATCCAAACCTTCGCTTTTACCGCTCAAACCGTTCCGCATCCCACGATGCATTATTCTATTCACCCACGATCGCACACGATCTCCACTACACAGTACGTGTGTGACACATGTCGTGAGAAGGGAAATGGTCAGGGGCATGTTCGTCCTAAATCTTCGGGCGATCCGTTTTTCACCGCGTCTATAAATACCCCTCTCCCCTTCCTCACTCTTTTACTCTGCTCGACCTCTCTCTCCCGCTCGAGCTCCTCAAACCCTAGCGCCGCCGCTACTCCATCGTCGCCGGTGAGGAAAAGCTTCACTGCCTCGACCTCGTCGCCGACGTACTCGCGCCGACCGCGGAAATCCTCACTCCGCCGCCGCTTTAGCTGTCTTCCTCTGCCAAGTTAGGGCGTGGAAGATCTGAACGGACGAACTTCCCAACTGTTCTTCTCAGTTCGTCGTGTTCTTCACTTCGGGTAAATTAAAAGTTACTTTTATTACTCGCTTTGATTCTCAAATCTTCTTGAAATTCTTCAAAGGTGTTTATTCTTCAAATCCTCACACATATGAACACCTCAAATCTCTTGATTCGTTTCTCTAAGCAATGATTTTCTTCAAGATTCCTCAATTGTGTGGATCCTCGATCTATACAACTCTGGAACCTAAGACAAAGAACGCTTAGTGAAATTCTTCAAGGCTCATCTGGTCAAAATCCTCAAAACTTGTTCTTTTGAAAACCTTCGAGAACGATATGACCTCTCCAAATTCCTCGCACCTATACTCTGTTCACAGGTACAAATGTCCGCTGCTGAATCCCTAGGTTCTCATCAACTTAACTCATTTGCAGCGTTCCTCGAAGAAAAACTGCACACTTCTTCAGAAAACTCAATTGTTCAATTTCCTCAACTGAAGAAAATGGCAGACGGTAAGAATCCGCAGAAGGGAGGAAAGAAACCTGAGGTTATGACAGCGTTTGAAATCCCTGAGGAAATATATGCTGACTACTGCACACCGGATGAAGAAAGCAAAAATCAACGCAAGGTGCGTATTCAGAAGATCGAACGGAGATGGGCACGGGAATGGAAGGAATACAGATATGTAACTCCTAAGTACATGAAGAAATTCGCTCTAAATCCTCCATGCCCAAGAGCTCCTTTGGCACCTGGCCAAGTAGCTGATCCCACAAGCATCAAACGAGGTGAGGACTTTCCTGATGAATGGGCTAAACGTCAAGCAAAATTGCCAAAGCAAGCAAAGGAGGCAGTGAAGAAATTCAATGAGGATTCTGCCGCTGCTACTGCCACTGAGGTCTCGGTCAAACCGAGGAAATCAATGCAAAAGAAGCCAGCTCATAAGCCAAGTGCTTCATCATCTGCGCCCTCACGGCCAAGTTCCTCAGCAGCACCCTCCAAGCAATTTCCTCACACTGCTGCTGCTCCACCAAAGTCCTCAACAGCTCCGTCAAAACCTTCAGTTCCTGTGCACCTAGCTACATGTCAAAGGACTGCTGGCTTTTCAATTGCCTCAGGCATTTCTGCAAGTTCCTCAGCTGCTCCCATTTCTTCATCTGACCCGACTCAGCTGAAGACCAAAGCAACAACTGGACGAGGTCCTCGGCCTAGCCCAAAGAAGAAACTGGTTGCATTCCATGTACCATCTGATGATGAAGCGTCTGATGAAGAACTTGCGGAAATCATCAGAGACCGTCAAGTAAGGGCCGCTAGAGCCAAAGGTACATCTGTGCCACTGCTATTGGACCAGAAGAAAGTCCTCGACTTTATTGATCTCTGGCACAATGATCCCAATACCCCTCTGCCTGACCTTCATCTGACACCTGGACAAAGTCATGCGCTGACTCACTTCATCGCTGAAGAAAAATGGAAGTATGAGAAGGCGAGGGAAATCAAAAAGGCTCAATATAGGAAGGAGAAGTTCCTGAAGAAAAACGTTGTCAAGATGACACCTGAGGAACTTCTCCAAGTCCAAACTGAAATTCAAGACCTCAGCAAAAACTTTGATTCATACTATGCTGATTGGCAAGGAGCCAAGACCAGATTCGTCAACCTGACGAAGAAATTCACAAATGTTGCTGCCCCAGTGCAACATGAAATTCCTCAGGCTGGAGCCTCAGCTCAGCCTCATGAAGAAAATGCCAGACCGCTGATGACATTCAGCTTGCTGAAGAAAATGTTGATTCAGGGCTGATGATCCCATCCCAGCCCACCGAAGAAACTGCCAGGCACCCACTAGTGGTGCGCCTGAAGAAATTGCTCAAGACAGGGGAACTGCATCAGTTGCTCCTGAAGAAACTGAACCAAATTCCTCAGCTCCTCCTGCGCCAACTCCAACTCCAATTCTTCCATCTGCTTCTGATGTGAAGAAAACCAAGGCTGCAGAACGAGCTGCTGTGAAGAAAAGGAAAGCATCAGCTGCGTCAGATTCTTCGGCTGCGAAGAAAATGAAGCCAATGACCAGCTCATTTGAAAACCCAATTGATTCTGTTCCAATTTCCTCCATACCATCAAAGGAAGTTGTTCCTTTTGGAGAAGACTATGAGATCCCAATCGGATCTGATGAAGAACATCAATCTGCTGCTTCGTCAGAGAAAATAGATGAAGAAATTGAAGTGGAAGCAATCCCTTCAACCCCAGTTATTTCCTCATCAGACTATGAAATTCCTCAAGCTGGTGCTGAGGAAATTGAAAATGAAGATATGGATATTGGATGCACCACTCCAGTGATAAATGATGACTTTTGGGAAAGTCAGCATCCCAATACTCCTCTCTTCACCCCGCTCCAACAAGTTCCTCACTCCCCTGCACAAACAGTCCAAATGGACTCTGAAGAAAATCAACCCACTGGTTCTGTGCATGAAGAAATTTCAGCCGCTAGTGCTGATGAAACTGCTGCTGCTGCTAATCCTCAAACTGCACCTATTGAGGAACAAGAAATTCCTCAGGCTGAAGAACCTGAACTCACGATTCCTGAGGTGGTGATGCAACTCACTGACACCCCTCTACCCAAGCAAAAGAATCCGTTCTCAACCAAGCAAAAGTTCAAGGCTGAAGATTTCTTTGCTGAGCACGTGTTCTTCACTGAATATAATCCTTATGATTCTGCTCGCATTAGGAAGAGGCGTTTCTGGACTGCCAGCCAAGCCAACTTCTATTCCTCAGTGCTTTTCAACAAGGACAAAATCTTCGATCATGCTCATATTCCTCATGTGGATATGGAGTCGCTGCCAGGCTTTGAGCCAGTCCTCAGTGTTCTTCACGACGCAGGACTGCTAAATTTCTGCACTGATATCTGTGACTGGAATGAAGAGCTAATTCTTCAGTTTTATGCAACACTGCACATCACCGGAGACGCTGAAGATGTGAATTCATGGGTCTTAGATTGGATGACTGAAAACACTCACTACAAGGCACCAGCAAGTGAATTGCTTCGTGCTCTACCACTCAGTCCTCTGCTTGATGGTGCACGTCGTATCTATGATGAAAAAGAACTTTCAAATCACTATATGCAAGTGCTGATGAAGCCTTTGAAACCAAGGCAGGCCCCAAGAACCAAATTCCTCGTCAAGGAATTATTATATGTGCCTCGAACAGTCTATCGGATTCTGACGAAGACAATGAGTCCTATCAAAGGTCATGACTCGAACGATGAAGAAGTCGTTGGCATCATGAAGAATATGCTTTTCAACATCATCCATGGCGTTCCCGTCAACTTCCATGATTTCTTCATGAGGACTCTGGCAAACATAGCCATGTCACCATTTGAGCTGAAGCCTTATGCGCCTTGGATTATGAGATTCATCAGGTCAAGGTCTTCACTCAATTACAAGGCTGATACTTTGAACCACTGCAGCTACTTGCCCCCGATTGAAGTCCTCAAACGGACAATTACCTCAGCTGATGACAAGGGCAAGGCCACTGCTGTGATCGATGAAGGCATTCGTCCATTGGATGGACAGTTTCGCAAAGCAGCATCCTACTCCACCAATGATGACTCTGCCACACATGACTCAGCCGCAAATACCTCAGTCAAGCAAAGTCCTCAAGCTACTGCAACCAGGGTGATGACTGATCGTGAGTTACTCCTCAGTCTTCATCAGAAGGTTGATCGTAATCATAAATGGGTCAAGCGTCAGTTTGGTACTCTTCTTTACAACATGACCTCAACACACAATGCAGTGAAGAAAAACCACTACTACCTCCATGAAACCTTCAAGCGCACCTGGGCTGTTCTTTCACATGTCTATAGTGAAGAAGAACCGACTTCAATGGGTCTCAAGGAAGAATTTGACTGGTCTGCACCTCCTCCGAAGAAATTCAAGAAGGTCAAAGTTCCTTCCTTGGTGTCCAGCTCCTATTCTTCATCTCGCGACACTGTTGAAAATGAAGATTTGGAAGATACCGCGGCTGGTCCTGTTTCAACAAACAACCCCGACAATGCTGGCGCTCCGTCTTCAACTTGAAATTCTTCAAGAGCGTTAGTCCTCAGTTTCGATCCTTTTGGTCATTTGATGACAAAGGGGGAGAAATTTGAGTTAGTCTTCAAGCGGGTCTAGTGTTTTGTCTATATACAATATTTTATTAAGTTACAACTCTCGTTTTTCCGAAACCTTTTATTGGATCGAGTTGTAATCTTAAACCCGATGGTGCTTTGATACTTTTGATGCATTATGCTCTTGCTCTATGCTCTGATTACAGTAGTTATGCTCTGATTCTCGTGAGCTCTTTGAAAATCTTCATAGAAAATCGATTTGGGCTTTGGTACTCTTGATGCGTTACCTTGCATAACATCAAGCACCATATTTCATCATGCATTTCAAATTCTTCATATTATATGTCAAATGCGTGTATGAATTACAAGATATAGGGGGAGATCTCCATGATTCAATTCTTCAAATGTGCATTGCCTCAAAAGCAAATTCCTCACTATGCACATCTTCAGGGGGAGTTCTTCTATATCTTGCAATCAAATTCCTCATTATCAGTATTTACACTTCACATATTTATCCCCGTTGAAAACTTAACCTATATTGTCATCAATCACCAAAAAGGGGGAGATTGTAAGTGCATCTAGTGCCCCTTAGTGATTTTGGTGTATTGAAGACTTATAGGTTAAGTAACTAATGCGTTTGTGAGTGTACACAGGTCTATAAGTCTATGAGGAGTTTGATAATTACAGTGAAAGTCGACCCTAAAATGAAGTTCTTCAATCAAGACTTTGATACTCTGAAGACTTTCTGAAGACTTTGAAAGTGAAGAAATTGGTGTGACCTTGAAGACTTGGTATTCATTTGAGGAACATGAAGCGTGAAGACTTTTGTTTTCGTAATTTCATTTTCTCTTTCTTGAGTCATAGGAAACACCGTACTGTTAAAGGGGGTCGAGGAAATACTAAGGAAAAATTTCCATTTGATGCTCAAACTCAAAATCCTACACCTACCAATCCCTTCGAGTGAAGCCTTTGGAAATCTCATACAGTTCAGTCAATTTCTTCAGTGACAGAGACGAAGCTCTTCTGGTCGCTGAGGAATTTGTTCTTACTGAGGAGTTAGGAATTCGCCAGTGCGAATTGCCTACACAGTGAGGAACATGATAGCCCTGAGGAATTTGGGAGTCAAATTTCCGACCGTTGCTGTGCTGCGCGCCAGCTGTCCCAAAATATCTTATCCATCTAACGGTCATATCATTGAAGGGCATTTATGTCTTATCATGTCGGGCTGCTCCCTAGGCTATAAATAGCCGCCCCCTACAACCACTAGCTGGTTGGCTGCTCCGAGAGAACTTGACACTTGTCATTTGAGAGCAACCCATCCTCTGAGGACTTTGAGCGAAAATCATCAAGTGAGGAAAAACCCAAAAACCAAACCCCAACAAACCCAAAGTGATTGAGCATCACTGAAGAAATTGATCCTGCGTGGATCCGACGCTTGTTACCTTTGAAGATTGTGCTTCTTCCAGACGGTTAGGCGTCACGGTCTAGAGCATCCAAGAGGAATTGTGGATCGCCGAGTGACCAAGTCTGTGAAGGTTTGGAAGTCGCCTGAAGACTTACCACGAGTGTTTGGACGAGGTCTGCGTGACCTTAGTTCAAGGAGAATACGGTGAGGACTTGGTGTCCTGAGCTGCGTGCTCAGTGACTGGGTGTCCGTGACTGCGTGTCCTCGAGTTTAAATACTCAGCCGCTCCAACCAGACGTACAACTGAGACAGCAGTTGGAACTGGTCTACCAAATCATTGTCTTCACCAACCTAACTGGTTCTATTTCCTCAACCCTTTCATTTCCTCATTATTGTGTTGAGTGTTTGTTCATATCTGTGTTTGAAGACTTTGACTGAAGACTTTCTCAATTTCCTCAGTTCAATTTCTTCAGTCTGTTTGTCTTCATCTTGTGTTATCCTGTGATTACGCTTTCTGTACTCTGTGATTGTCTTCATTTCATCATGATGACAATGCTTGTAATCTGTTATGCTTACTTCTGAGTACTTATTCCGCTGCAAGTAGTTCTTCGCTAAGGAATTTCCTCACCGGCAAATTCCTCAGTGAAGAATTCATAAAAATCGCCTATTCACCCCCCCTCTAGTCGATATAACGCACTTTCATCGGCGAAGGACAAACGTCATATACCCCTCAGGCAAACAAACATTTGTCATGAGACGTCCATTGCAACTCAACATACATGTTGTAGAGAACCAAAGGGGGTGTCTTGGCAAATTAAACTGACTTCACGGCCGTTAGACGGGAACGGTGCCGTGAGGTATTTTTTGAGAACCAAAGGTGGGTTCTCGTGAAAACCTTCAATTTGCTGAGTTTCACGTCTCGACTTAGCAAGCACAAAAAATTCCCAATTTCTTCCACGTGTCGGTATTATCCGAGTTGGTGTACATGCTCTCGACAAAAATTTAGCAACACGTCCATCAAAAAATGAACAAGAGTCACATGCATGGTGATGTGATTGGCAAGACCTACCAGTCTGATTATTTCTCACCAGTGATATTAACATCAATGGCAGAATAGCTGAGACGTGGATCTTGAATCACTAGTAATCAATTATGAGGGATACTGATTTTAGTGGGAGCAACTCTAATTTACTATTTTTTAATTTGATTTGCAATTAGTTATGAACAATGTCTAAATATTTGCATTATCATGGTACAATAACAACACACCTTTCCATCTTCCATCTTGATTTATTTTAATTATATGTATGTATGTATGTATGTATGTATGTATGTATGTATGTATGTAGGTAGGTAGGTAGGTAGTTTGGTACATATGTATGTATGTATGTGGTTAAAACTGTATGGATTATTGGTACAATAATGTAAGGATTGTCCTCAAGAGTGCAGAGAATGACTATCTCCTTTTGCGAACTTTCGGTGCTCTCCCGTTGACCCTATGGATGATCTTGCATACTTGGCTCCAAGACATAGAACTCCATCAAAGCTCCGTCACCTATGCTTGCCTTCATGAACCTGAACTTCAAAATATTATGAAAATTGGGATAGTCATAAGATAATCCTGGAGCCAAAAAGGTTGTTTGTAATCAAATAATGACTGAACGATATAAGATATCCAAAGCCATGTTTGATTGCACGATACTTGAAACGAATATGATTGAAGTGTTCACTATGCTTAAGACGCCTGAGAGTGGGATCTAGAAGAACGCCGATCATGTGATGATGATAAATAAAACAATCAATTTCAAGAGAAAGAGCAAGTCCAAGCGTGTCCGTAACTAACATGCCTAGGAAGTCCATGGTAGTGTCACTCTTGGTGTTTGATATTTCTTCTGTGGGAGGAGCAATGAAAGGAAAATTACAGGATGTATATATCTGGCAGAAAAGAAAAGTCTAGAAAGTGCAGCTCAAGTATGTTAGTCATACACGTTATCAATGAATTTCTTGCCATTCCATGTTGTATTTCGTGGGTATTACGACCAAGTGTTGGTCACAAGGATACTGGAGCAGTTCCTTTATTTTGTAACCTGATGCAAGAAATACGAAGGACTGAAAGACTAGCTAAGGATGAGATTTTGATAGACACTAGGAACATAATAAAAGATACTCTACTCGCCATCAACATATTACCTCAGCATACATGATCCATACCATGCCTGGCACGACCGGGCCAAGCCGCCCGCTGCCGAATATGCCGACATGCGGGTTCGGCCTCCCCATCGCGTGCGATCGAGTGCATGAAAGCAACCCCATGAAGGTGACGCCAGCGCGTGCCCGGGGTTGACCCGTAATGACAACCCATTCGGGTTGCCCGGGTGCATGCCGTTCGGGCAGACCAGACGCCGCAGAGAGCCCCAGGGTGGCGCCCTCCGCAAGCCACCCCAAAACGGAGGGCACGGAGGGCACTCTCACTCTAGAAGGCCCCCGGGAGTTGGGAACTCAAGCATCCTTTATAGGATTAATTGCCATTAAGAGCCTATAGTTTGAAAGTTTCCAAGATATTTCGTCGATGTTGATTAACAAGCCACTCCGAGATCACATATGTTCGCTACATCTGATACGAGAGTGGCCTCTTGTTCAACATACATGAAAGATCTAGGAATTAAACTAGAGACCTCTCACGGTAACATATATAACGCCGCTACTGCCTTGCCCCCAAACCCCCAACTCGGTAGCACCAAAACCACTAACCTAGAAGAATTTCTTATCCGGCGTGTGTGTCTCTGGTGGGATTCAGTCGAAGCTGGGGTTTGGTGGATCTATTTGGATCAAATCTTCATTTGTCTCCGGTGGATCCACATGGAATAAACACGCCATCGTATTTGTTCGTGTGTTTATAGGTCTTTCTGATCTACACTTATCTTCATCTGTGACGGTTGTTGTTCTAGTCTCTGGGGCTTAGGATGTTGACTTCCCGACTATCTACTACAACAAGGTTTTCGCGGTTCCTGTGAGGGAAGGGTGATGACGGTGGCATGTGTTTGACTCGCTTCAGTGCTTGTAGTCTTCGCTAGGTGGCACAGTTGTATTTTTTTTGCCTTTCAGGTTCTTCAGAAGAAAAAAACTTTATTCGCAAAAGGTATGTCTCATATTTTAGCTTTAGTTTCCCTATGTGCCAAGAAGGATTAAATGTAAATGTGCATGTTAGGGCCACCTTGGTAGTACTAGGCTACTACTAGCTCGGAAGTCTTGTGACTCTTGTCTAATTAAAGTGTGTTTTAATCTGTCAACATGTTCCAAGTAGAGGTGCAAATTGGTGACCCTAGCACCCACTAACTCTCTTTTGTGCAAAAAAATGAACCAGCTCTCTAAAGGTGATTTGATTTTGGTAAGTTATTTCATTTGATTTTACTGAGAAGCGTTAGAGGATATAGCTGCCAATTTGCATCCCCTGTTCGAAGCCACATTTGTTTTTGGTGCTATAAGCTTCATTGTTTCAGTCAAATGAGATGAACAAGGGTTTCCTGAAGCTCAACGACAAATGAACAAGAGGTTATCTCTTTAATTATTAGTAAATTAAGTTGTGAATTCCAATTAAGCTGGAAACTCTTTAATGTTGCGTACATACACCAAAGACATCTTCTTCTTCAGCTTCTCCCTCGCGTCCAACCGTGCCTTCTAAATCTCAATGAAAAACCCCTTCTGGCCTGAAGAGTGGTGAAAGGCCTTGTTCACATTCAGTTTGAACTGTTTGTGGATTGGCCTCCTCCAGCGCTCCACCACCTTCTCGTAGTGTGCACTTGGCCCTGCATATTGTAGGATATTAGTCAGAATTAATCAAGTATGTCTCCAAAATACTATCGATGGAGTGGCGAAAATGGTTAGACGGGGGCGCTTGAGGTGATTCCATACATGTACACCTTCACTGTGGAGGCATGACAGTCGACAATAAAGCTCAGTCAGACATGATATCAAATTCCCAATACCTCACATACTTATTCTAAAACAAATAAATAATCTGGAAATACACTCACACAAATATATGGGGACATTTTTCATTGGCAAAAGAATCATATGGTGAGCACCGAGCTACTTCGTCGGCATTTCCATCATAGTTGGACGCCTATATTATAACTGTGATATGATGAACGAGAAGGGACGGAGAAGGCATAAGGTACTTCTAGATGTTCTGCGAAGAATCAATATTAAGTAACCATATGGCAGTAGTTGGTGCTATAGCTATATTGCCTATTGATGGGAACATGTACATGGATATAATAACCATAAAAATAAGCCAGATCATATTATCATACAGGGTTGCTACTCAATCAATGTAATGCTACAGCAAACAACTCATCTAGGAAGGACCTATAAAGAGAGTGGACATTCATCCCCTATATGTCAAGACTCAAGAACCACTCATCTAGCATCCTGAAACAAAGCCATAAACATCATAGAGTTATTACCAAAATAAATGAACTATAGTGTGCATCAAGAAATAAAATGTTGGAGGCACAACTTAGGTCACAGTTTTTGAGAGTGCACCAGCCATTTGTGCACTGTTTTCATCCTTCTTTGGAACATGCGGCAGAAACTGCAGAATTCTTGTTGTGAGGATTTAAATCCTGATGTTGAGATTTTAACATCCATTTTATCGACCTAGGAGTTCGATAGTGGTTCAGCCACCACTACAATACAAAGCGTCATCTTATATTTACTAATTGGAGGCACCATTCAAGCCTTTTAATTAATCCACATTATCATAATTAATTACTCCGTTGAATTGTAAAATCGACGTCCGAGATAAGAAGAAAACTTGCGTAACACAAATAGTTCCACGGTCCAAAAAAAGAGATATGTCACGGCCAATGTTTGGAAACAAAAAAAAATCCATCTGTTCCTTCAAAAAAATGAATAGACTCCTTCCTTAATAAGTCTATAGGACCCTGAGCATTCAAAAAATCATCTATAAAACCATGAGATACTTTTTTTTGACATGCAGGATACGTGAAACTCTTCAGCAATTAAAAAAGGAATTACAAGTTTCAAAGAAAGGGACTACATCGCTCCTTAAAGAAAAAGAGAAAATATCTCCCTCAGCTCCTGTACGTTATTTAGACAACCTCTGCTTCTATGGTCTATTAAAAATAGTCTGACACGTCCAGTTTTAGAAACGAAATAGAAAAAGGTATCCATCCGTTCCTTTAAAAAGGAGATAGTCTCCGTCTCAAACAAAAAAAAAGCCTCCTTACATAACAAACAGCTCCTACGTGAAAAACAGCTCCTAGCTCCTACATGAAATTCTTCTCGCCTATTAAAAAAAAGGAAAGCATCCCTCCCCCAAAAAAGAGAAAACGTCTCCACTGGCTCCTGTACATTTTTTTAGGCAACCACGTCTCCTGTATATGGCCAAATCTTTCAAGCCTTCTTACTAATCAGACCACTAAGTTGTAAATTTATATCCGATAAAGAAAACTTGACGACCATAGATGGTCCGGTCCAAAAAAATGTCATGTGATACGTCCAACATTGTCAAAAAAACATCGGTCCGTCCCTTAAATGGAAAAGATAGCGTCCTTAAAAAAGCACTACCGATAAAAGGAAAAGAAAGACGGATTCCAGTTGATGACCGATGAAACTCCATAAATAAAATCTTCTGTCGATCAATTTTAAAAGAAAAAACATCTAGCTCTGTTCCTCTACATGGCCGCATACTCCACCTCCGCTTCAATCCTGCTCTCCTACATGTGGCCGGTAGTGGCGATTTCTCTAACCGAAGGATATACCCAACTCGCCATCACCATCAAGTGCGCTCTCCCACCCGCAGGGCCAACAACAAACCGCAAAGGAACCTGAAGACAGGTGCTGCAAACAACAAACAACAGATCGACTGCGACCCCAAGCGGCGATCGATCTTCCTCATTGTTATTGTCACCACGTCTCCTTCCATCCATCCCGAGCATCAAAGTTCACCCTATTTTATGTAAACAAAAAAGGCCAACTACCAAGTACAACCTCTAATAAGTTCTTCTTGGATTCATGCTCCGAGAAGACTATGATCCAACCATGATAGTAATAGATTAAGGCGCAGATTGCTAACACTTATCTGCATATATAGTACATATGCATGTCTTTATTTTGGTCTTAGAAAAAAGAGAAAATTAGCTATTAAAGCATCTTTAAATAGATACAAATTACCGGAGTAACGAGAAAATCTGGATGTATCATGCGCCACGAAGGTCTAATAAACACACGATTATCTATGTGATATAGCTATGTATACAATACAGATAGAAAATATAAAAAAATGACATCCATATTAAAAATATAAGAAATTCTTTAAGAATTTGTTTGCTGAGACTAGAACTTAAAGTCGGAATAATCTATAGTGCTTATAGTAATGAGAATATACTACAAACTTTTGTTTGGCATCACACATGAAAATATTAATAAGGTTGTCACACAATTGGAGGCAAACAACCGAATAACAAAATAATCTGAAGCAATGTAACATTGTTGAACCTTATGTCTAACAAAGATAAACATGCATGTGTGACAACAATAACCCATATCAACATATTCATATTATTGTCTGACATTTCTAATTTGTAACAACTTTGTTGTATGTAATATTAAAAGTGCTAGCCCGTGCAAGTGCACGGGTCGACGACTAGCAATTCTAATGGTATTGAATGGTATTGTGGATGTTTTGTTTTTATGAATTTAGTAAAACTTACTCCCTCTGTAAAGAAATATAAGAGCGTGAGTAGTGATCTAACCACTTTTATATTTCCTGACAGAGGGAGTAGAGTGTTTGACTCGAGACAAAGCTATATGTGAATTAAATAGAAATGAAGGGAGTATATACTTACAAGCTCTCCATAGGGACCTTGTCATTGGTGAGAAGGAGCAGAAGGGCAATGGAGTTGCCGTCCTGGTCGGGCGTGAACCACTTGCACACGGGCGTGGGGCCGTACCTCCGGGCGTGCGTGCCTTCCTCCACCTCGCACGACACCACCTTGTAGGATGCCAGCAGGTGCAGCATGCGGTCGACCATGGCCGGCGCGTCCGGGTTGGTCGTCGGCGTCGGCAGCCGCGCGGCCACCTCAGACGGTGACAGCATCTTGCCGCCGGCGCCCATCAGGACCTCGAGCATGCCCAGTAATTATATTCCAAAATAAGTTTCAGTAATTATACATCAGTTCAAATTAGAATAGCGTCAATGTGGTCGTATGTGATACCATTGTAAAAGGAACCAAAAAAATATTATGTGTAATTAAGATAAGTTATCGAAAGGGATTTTTCTTATTTCCAAATTCGTCAATACTTCGCAAGAATAATATTATACAAATTTATATATCTGAAGTTGTCCAAAATTCTAGCCCGTGCAAAAGCACGGGTTGATGACTAGTACTCCCTCCGTTCCCAAATAATTGTCTTTCTAGCCATCTCAAATGGACTACAACATACGAATGTATGTAGACATGTTTTAGAGTGTAGATTCACTCATTTTGCTCCGTATGTAGTCACTTGTTGAAATCTCTAGAAAGACAATTATTTAGGAACGGAGGGAGTAGTAGCTAGTTCAGCGCTGACGGGTTGGCTATCAGTCATCAGTGCAGGACCATTCTGCTCACGGATCGGTCAACACGCGTCAGTGATGAGTGGTCTAGATGACGGCTCTGTAAAGTCACCAATGACAGGTGACGTGCTGGTCTGTCAGCTTTGGGTGGAGTCACCATTTCTTATTTAAAGAATACGCACGAGTTTTGCTAGCCTTTTGCATTAAGATGTGGGGGTAGGGACAAGTAGAACTTAAAAACGGTGGTGATCACATACAACCACACACCAACGACACCATTGTGGCTACAAATTACGGGTTATGGCATTTCACAATTTTCCATGTAGCAAACTCCACCTTGATCGTGGCTACTACCGGAGTGGGGAGCATCGCCACTTTGTAAAAATCCTAGCATTCGACTCTAACCAAATCGAGCTCAGGGAGGTCAGATCAAGCCAAAATTTCGCAATGGGCTCAACGGAGTCGCATTCTCCGACGCCCCATATGGTGCACAAGTCCGGGCGCCGCAACCGCGTCGTGGTGGATATCGCCGGCTCGTCTCAGGACGAATCCATCGTCGATCTGACGTTCCGGCACCGTTTGGGTTCCAGACTCTGACGAGAAAAAGTAGGCATGGGAGACGGCGGCGCCTTGAGTGCCGTGAGCCGGCTCGTGTCCCATGCCCTACTCTACCTTGCTGGCGCCTGGACCAACACTCTGGGGAGCGCATCCGGCCGCCGGACATGGGCATGGCGGAACCGGGCGAGCTCTTCTTAGATTAGGTTTCATGTTGCATATAATAATATGGATTTGAGATTTCTAATTTAAGGCGTCTGGTTGTAAAATTAAATATTTGAAACGTGATCAGTAATTGTCTGCGGACGTGACCGACTGCATCCGCGGGCGTTTGAGGGGTCGGATTTGCCAAGTCCGGCTGTAGATAATCTTACACTCATCTTCAATGGATCAAAGCATTTTTGCTGGCTCAGACGGCTAGCTAGCTGCCTAGCTAATAATGGAACATCTGCCAAACTTAATCCATCCATGTAAACAAACCCCATACCACTACCCGGCAGCTCACCTAGCTACAGTAATATTTTCCACGCATGAGTCAGCTAGAAACAGACTTGAGAGACCGAGAAGCTGTAGATCTGCAGCTGTCTGTCCACATGGCTTCACGTGATACGTCGCTAATTGTGTAACATCATCACATGCATGCCTCGTTGTCCTATTTTTCTTCTTCCTTTTGTTAATTCCACCTCTGGTGAGTGGACAACACTGCGGTGCATTTTTTTAAGGACTTGATTAACGCACCAGCACTAACCCACATGCCTCTGTCGTGCCCTTGATTAGGCATACATGCATGGATGCAAAACAGTGGGCACGATCCATATACGCATGCATGCATGCGTACCGGCGAGCTGCTTCTCACGACACCCTCGTATGGTTCCCACTGTTTTTCAGTCCATGTTGAGGAAGTAGCTAGGATCCTGGATGCCGTCGCGGACGAGGACTCTTGTTTTGGAGTACCCGACCAATAATGCCACATTTTATAGTGATATTAATTTGTTTATTGGTCAAATTTGCATTTGCTAAGCTTTTATTTTCTTGAAAAGATCAGTTCTATTATAAAGATTTATCGGAAGTACAAATCACCTCAAACATAAAAAGAAATACAGTGAGGTCCATGGACCACCGAACGACCATTGCCGCTGCCAAAATGAGCAGCCGAAGCGCCATTGTCTTAGCTCCCATACCAGAATCAGCCTGACCTTGGCGATGACAGACGGGGAGTTTTTGTGCACGTGCCCCTAAGAACTAGCGCCCTGGAGCCGCAGCCGTCGCCTTTGAATCCTTGAATCGATCTAAAGAACCTAAAACCAAATATCGCCATTGCATAAGCATAATGAGAAACCCTAACCTCGCCTTGGGAGAGAGGAAAGGCATTTGTTGAGCTTAATGTTGCGTTTTCAAGTAATGCTGGAAGGATTTTACAATTCGCTTTTGAGAGTGAGAAATTATTAGCTGTGGAAGGTGGATATGCATTGGGGTTAGAAACAAATAAGGGATAAGTGTAGACATTATACGCTTGTCTTAATTTTTCCTCCAAATTATTTTGGACCAATAGAATCCCTTGAATTGTCAATTTGTTTTGCCGAACATACGAAACAAGGCGGGAGGTTTGCCGATGCAGTATAAGAAAATTAAGTTACCTGGTTAACTAGACAAAACATGAATGAAAGCCCACAGACAGATGGCTAACTAGCACAAGGAGCATCATCTACCCGCAGTCGAGGCAACATGGTCAGGTGCTCACCACCAAAAACCCCATATTGATATTGCAGACGACCTCATCATCATCACCTATCGACGGCGATCAGGGAGGTGCTGTGCTTCGAAGGGACAAAGACTGCGACCTGCAGCGGTGGCTGGAAGTGCCGGAGCTCGAGGCGGCCATGAGCAGTGAGGTGACGCGCTTTGTATGGATGGGGACGTCGTGCGGCAATAGAAGACGGTGAACGGTGGGCGTGCGTCAACCGCACGGATGGTTTGGGTGAGATCATGCAGGCGGCGGGGGGGGTGGGGGGTCTAGGGCAAGGTGGTTACGGAAAACTGGGCAGGAAAAACCAGGAGTCAGAGATGGGAAGAATGATGTGGGAGCGCTTGATGAAACACAAGCGGAACAGGGCATGTTACTTATTTTTAGACAGGAGATATATATAATCATATACAATAATTCACATATATTTTTAATTTTAATCAAGCAATTTTTTTCATCAACCAATTCCCGCAGCATCGTGCGCAGTATCCTCTAGTTTCAACAAGAGTACATGCCAGCCGTTTCGTACAAGATAGCTTTGTGAGCTAGGATTTCAAACTCCCGATACCTCCCATGCTCAACATAAATGTATAAAAGAACCACTTTTCTAAACACACACAAAAAAGAGTACCCCCTTCTAAATATAAGTTTTTTTTTGAGATTTCAGTACGGACTACATGCGAATGTATAGACATATTTTAAAGTGTAGAATCAGTCATTTTGCTTCATATGTAGTCCATATTAAAATCTATAAACGGACTTATATTTAGGAACAACAAGAGTACAATATGAAGAACGAGAAGGAGAAGGCGCATATGGTATTTATAGATGTCGAAAACACACCGAGTAATAATATAAGGTGGTAGTTGGTGTTGTAACTGTATCACTTATTGATAGGAACATGTGAAAGCGAGTAAGAACCGTCACTTTCTGTCTATCTTATCTTTCCCTTGTACTATCTCTGCCTAAATACTCTAAGAAACGTCTTATATTTTTGATATGTAGAGAGGATATATAAAGCCACTATTCCACTGCGTGATGATAAAGTGGAAATTATAGATGCACTGTTCAATAGATAGGCTATCGTTCGATCAATTCTAGCCCCTTTTATCTATAGCAAAGTAACTAAACCATAACTGATGATAATTACAATTCTGAAGTTGATAGGCACAATAAATGTGTGGTTATGCTTGTATAAGAAAATTGAATTACCCGGTTAACAAGAGAAAAACTAAATTAAAAGCCATACCGCGATAGATTGGCTAACTAGCATGAGGAGCATGATCAAGTTCGCGAATACGCTAATTCGCGGCTGACGTGCACATGTTGGTTGTTCGTGTGTATTACACGTATGAATCAGCCTCATGTCCAGCTCGTGACCTTGGCGTGGCCTAGTTGCATGCGCATGTGACGCTGTGCCCGCTGCATATATGTTCGCGCGTGCCCGCAAGGCTGCTCCTGTTGCTTCGCTCGCCCGAGGTTTGTGGTCCAGGCGCCCCGACTTCCTGAGACGATTGGAGTAATCATCTGACCACCCGCATCCACTTCATCCATGCTGCACGATCGACTTGATCTGTCGATTACGTGCGCCTCCGCAGGTCCCGGTAAAGATTGTCCCTGAATTTGTGCATCTCTCCATCGATTGAGTAACGGGTTGTCCCTGAATTTGTGCACTGAATGTTGCTCGTAGCATCACGGCATTGCGGTTCATGCCGCCGCCCTGAGGTCTTCCCCGTTGATGCACCGACACGCGCTACCCCTGCATCGCTCCTTCGGGCCATAGCGCCACGGTACACAGTCCACTCCGCCATCCCCAATCACCTGGCCTCCCTTGAGTTAAGTGGTTCTTTGCTCAGCATCCGTACCACTGTCAAATAATCCCTCACAATGTTCCTTTCTTTGTAAAACAGCAACCGCAGAACTTTCCACTGTCCAGGAAACCACCTTTGCTCTCACTTATAATGGCTCCAACACCTTCTTCTGGTCCGTCACCTGTCTCGCTACTAACTGCCTCGTGGAACTTTTTTCTAACCTATTCTACTAGTCCATCAAATAAAAACATTGCAATCTTGATGGTCATGCAAGATGGGCTACTCTCTAACCTTGGAATCGTCTTACTAATGTGGCTGCCGTAGAAATGGTTAAGGAGCTTTTTTTGTTGCAGGACTTTCGCCTAGAGAACCATTCAGACAAAAGATTCACCATCCACGGTTTGTCCTTCTCCTCCAAGATGGCATATGCTCAGCTCATGTCCACAGACGACATAAACCCAAACACGACCCATATTTGGATGCCCAAGGCCCTAAACAGAGTGGATTTTTTGCATGCCTATTGTTCATGGAAAGGTTCATTACAAAAGCGAACATGGTACACAAATGTATTGTGCCAAACAGCTCCTGCCCAGCGCCCATTGGAAGACGCGCTCTACCTCTTCCTCTGTGCCCTGTTGCTTGCCAGATTTGGGTTCCACGCGAGTTCAGACACCTCCTCCAGGATTGTGCCATCCAGACGCTGGATATGGGCTCGACCAATCCGTCTGGCCAAATGTGCTCCTCACCGGCTTCTTGAAAACTCAGGCCTGGAGGGAACCGAAAGTTTTCCGCGACAAGTCTCTCCCCAACCTCACTACCATCAGAAACATTCTTTATGATGCGCGTTGTGGACTCATCTGTTTAAAGAACCTAGTCAAAAGAGAGTATGGCATTTTGGAGACTGAGCTCCATGGAGCCCAAAAAATTCAAAATTCATAAATTTAAGTTTCAAAAAATTCTGAAAAAATACACATGTATGCAAGGATGTAAAGTGTATGTGTGAAAATTTTCAGGATGAAATACCTTGAATTGTGAGCTGCACAAAAAAAACAAAATCGTTGACTATAAAGATGAACCGTACATAGGCTAAAAAGCACTCGATTTGTCTTTTTTGTGTAGCGCACATTCTAATGTATTTTGACCTGAAAATTTGCGCACACGTAGATTATGTATCTAGGTATATGTGTATTTATTTTTAGAATTTTTCGAAACTAGAAAGGTTAAATTTTGAAGTTTTCAAATAAAGCCTCCATGGAGCTTGGTCTCCGTTTGGCATTTTTGAGTATCCTTATAAGTATCATCATTCTGAAACAAGACCACAAGGAAAATAACCAATATTGGCGGCAAGCACAGAATAAACCTTTCTTTTCATGAGAAGTAATATGTAACTCTAGGACTGAGAGATATTGGGAAATTAGCGGTGAAGCAAATATCCTTGATAATGTTTGTAACAATAATTTCTTGGCACCCAAACATGTGTATGGTTCCTAGTCGATGCAGTGGATCTTCCTCATCAAAAAATGAGCTGCAAATTCATTTCATCCTGTCCTAACCTATCTACGCATCCAATAGTTCAAACTTAGCTCTGAGTGGAAGAGGTCAACAATGGCCACCTTCTGCTGGCAAATGGGTTGGAGACTAGGCAACACTAGCAGGTTATTTATCATCCTCACGTTTGGTTCCTTTAAACCAGAGGAAAGCTTGTGTCTTTGATATCTCCACAAGTTTGCTCAGGTCAGAGCAGGAGGCAATGGAGGGACGAACATCTTCAAACTTCAGGACCATCAGCATGACGTTTGGGCGTTGCAGTACCGGATCAAGCTGCCACCGATGGGTACCAGCGTTTCAATGATCGGGGATTGGTGCGCGAAGGTTGTTTCCGAAGAGGGAGACGTTCTTGTCAGCTGTTACGGTCAGTTGTTGCACCGTGACCAAAAAGGAAATGAGATGAAATTTGGTAGCCAACTTCCAGTTTGATGATACCCTAAAAAATCTTCCAGTTTGATGAGGACCTGCAGGTGGTTCTTCCTCACAGCCTTAACGACAGTTTTATTCAGCATACATTTTTCCGAGAAGACGAACAAGCGATTCCTGTCGACTCTTCCAGAGATCTCATTCTGTGCACCTGAGTAAGTTGTTCTTGGGTTCTCCTTATTCAACCCATGGTTTTCAATTTCAGTTTCAGAAAAATTTCAGCACCAACCGAAATCACTGAAATTCAGTGAATTTCAGTTATTTCAGTTTCCATTTCAGCCAAATGACCGAAATATTCACTTGAATTCAATTAAAAATTTGAAAATTTTAAAAAATATTTTGAAAAAAATATTGGAATTGTTGTGCTATACTGAAATTGCTGAAATATTTTGACCGAAACATAATATTTCAGTGTCTGCTGAAATTACTGAAATTCAGTGAATTTCACTGAAATCTCACTGAAAGTGAAAACCATGATTCAACCTCGCATAATTTTGAAACAGAAATATAATTATCCTCAATCAAAGAACCTGTTCCACAACTGAGCGATTTGTCGGCACCATAGCTCAGTTTTTCAGAGTTATTCAAACAAAACGACCATATAGCTCAGTTTTGTACATTAAGAATTTCAAAACTTGTTAGTTACTTTGTCCACGTGCTTCCTGAGGTTGGAAGATGACTTTGGCTATGTTGAATTGTGGAGGAATCCATGACTGTTCTTGTAGGGACCATCTTTTTGTTTTTTTCCTTCTATTCTTAGGTTCTACCACCATCCCATAATGACGTCCGTTGTTATCATTTGAAGTTAATCAATAAGTATATTGGCATTCCTCAGTGTTTGGTTTGTCGCTGCCTATGTGGTGCCTCTGCCATCAAGGCATCATCATGTCGCTTGGGTCCAGCGCACATCCTGCGCTACCTCCTTTGTTTTTGGTTTCTCCATTAAGCATAGATAGTTCGATTAGAGGAACTTATACGTTAAGCAGAAATATATCCTATTATTTTTGTGCAGTCAGAATTTCAAGACTAGCATCGACTATGTTACTGTTTAGTGCAGACACTATATTCTGAAATCAGCACGCTCACTGACAACTCTGATGGATTAACTCAGTTAATCGTTGTTCCTCTGAGGCTCCTGTTCAGTTGATGCCTCATGCTCTTTCAGATATTTATTGATATTTGCAGTGTTACATAAATTTCCTTCTGCTGCATGCTTATGGAGGTTACTTGAAGCCTCATTATGTTATGAGCGTTACCTGTTTAACCTACCGACTCTGGATCCCTCCGCTGTTCTTTCAGGCAGTGGTACTTTACTTGAGTTATTGGAGATGTTAGGAGTACTGCGCTACCATGGGAAGATTAATCTTTATGTTTTTCACCTGTTGTGTTATGTATGTGTAAGGTCTAGGCGCTGCCTTGCAAGTCATGTACTGAATCTAGTACAGTAGTTATTAGACAATGTGGCGCTCCCAACTGTAGTGAAAGAAATTGCTTATGTTTTAGTACAAGCTGTCCATCGGATGAGTAGATTATGATGAAGTCGAGTGATCATGCCAAGTTGCAGCTGATGGCGAAAACACATTTGCAGAAGAGTATGTGTTCCCCCTAGAAATATAGGTTCGATTTTTTTGGTACTCCCACCCCATCTCGAGGAGTAATCAGGGTACCATTATAAAATCTTATCATAAATTTCATTTGAAGGCTTTATCTAAATTCCCCCTCCATACTTTGGCTCTAAGAAACTTACAGGATTTAGAAACCATTCTTAGCTTCCGGGCAGAAAATCTCAGTTAGGAAAAACCCAAAACCAAATGTGGCTCCCCAGGAAAATTGTCCTGCTGGATCTTACCTGTTGTTGGCCTTCAGATTCCTTCAATTAGGCCAACCATTCAGAGGACTTTGGAACATCGGAAGGTGAGGCTACAAGCACCACCAGTGTTGGGAGTTGACCTTGGGGACTGGACCTTTGGTTGGCTTCCTCGGGTTTCCGGTCCAGATTCACGAAAATTCCCGGACAAGAAGCCAAACCAATGTTTCCCAATTCTTCCCATATTGAATCAATTTTTATTGTCGTGACTTTGTTCCGACTCTTGTTTCTTTAAAACTTTATTCCGTTCAACGTGCTACTCTTTGTTCCAACTAATGTTGCATTTCTAATCATTTGTTCTTGTTGAGTTTTTCGTGAAGATTTTAACTTTAGAATTCTCAACAAATCCTTTTCAGTGAAGATTCTCGCCTATTCACCCTCTATCGTGCAAGCTTTCAAGCTTACTATCTGCGTGCAAAAAATTTTAAATACTGCCCCCACAAGCATAACGAGAACCTAGATTTTGAAATAAAGTCCTTAAACCTTTTGCCTGGTTTCTTGAAACTGAGCCTAAACATCCTTTTTGGTGGTTTTCCGTTGGACATTTGTCCAAAATTCCAATTTCCATTTACATTTACTGCTTCATTTGATCTCAAAAAATCCATCAGTGATTATGGCCTCCATGATTTTCATATCATCAATATACAGGGATCTTGAATCATAATCAATTATGAGGGATCTGATTTAGTGGGCAATTCTATTTTAATTATTTTAATTTATTTGCAATTAGTTATGAAATTTTCATTATATTGGTAAAAACAACCACCTTCCTCTTCCATCTTAATTTATTTTAATTATATGTAATGTATGTATGTTGTAGGTAGTTTATTTATGTAGGTAGTGGTAGGTAGTTGGTACTATGAGTGTTGTGGTAAATGAGGATTATTACTAATTGGGTTCACCTAGGATTTTTCAATGGCTCTCCGTTACCTTATGCTTCTTTGCCACCCAAAATTAGCAAATTGGCCACAAGCCTTGCCCAATTTTTTCAAACCTGACTTAAATATATAAAATTGGATTCAATAAGAATATTGGGCAAAGTTGTTTGAATCAAAAGACGCGATTAAGATATAAACATTTATTGCAAGATACGAAAGATATAAGTGTTACTATGCTTAGGGCCTGAGTGGGTAGAGCGGATATTTATTAAAAAAATAAAGAAATACGTTTATGGGAAGCAAGTCAATCATAATTTTTAAGTGAAAATTTAATTGATTTTCCTGTGGGAAAATGTTAGAAATGGACAAGATTACATCCAAACGTTCAAATCAATCTTGCCATATTTGTTCATTTTAATCAATGTTTCAATATTATGATGTTTTATGTATTAGAAAAGTGTGGAAAGGATAGGGTATTTGGTACATATGAAAAATATGAAGGTAAACCTGATAGATATTACATAATGATAACCTTCGTTCCCAAGGTCCGCAGAAATGAATTCCTCCCATCCGCACCCGGGCCGAGCCCTAAGAACCCCGGTTGGCTCTCGGTGGAATCCATAAGCATTGTTCACCTATGGTCCCGCCTTGAACCAATTTGAAACATGGGTGGCCTCACCTGAGACCAGGAAACCTGATAATCCACGGAACGATATTATTTCCAAACCCCGTGATGTAACCAAACAATCTATGAGATTTATATGTTAGAGGCTTTATTGAAGTCAGAATTAAGGAATCTTGGTAAAACCAATTCCTGAAACAACAATAAAACGCACTGACGAAGTTTTGGTCTTTACTCTGAGTTGGAATTCATTGGATTTCAATCTTATCATTTGCTTCCTGGAAGAAAAACGATTGATTTAAACTGAAATGGTTAAGGAGCTTTTTTGTTGCAGGACTTTCGCCTAGAGAACCATTCAGACAAAAGATTCACCATCCACGGTTTGTCCTTCTCCTCCAAGATGGCATATGCTCAGCTCATGTCCACAGACGACATAAACCCAAACACGACCCATATTTGGATGCCCAAGGCCCTAAACAGAGTGGATTTTTTGCATGCCTATTGTTCATGGAAAGGTTCATTACAAAAGCGAACATGGTACACAAATGTATTGTGCCAAACAGCTCCTGCCCAGCGCCCATTGGAAGACGCGCTCTACCTCTTCCTCTGTGCCCTGTTGCTTGCCAGATTTGGGTTCCACGCGAGTTCAGACACCCTCCTCCAGGATTGTGCCATCCGCACGCTGGATATGGGCTCGACCAATCCGTCTGGCCAAATGTGCTCCTCACCGGCTTCTTGAAAACTCAGGCCTGGAGGGAACCGAAGGTTTTCCGCGACAAGTCTCTCCCCAACCTCACTACCATCAGAAACATTCTTTATGATGCGCGTTGTGGACTCATCTGTTTAAAGAACCTAGTCAAAAGGGAGTATGGCATTTTGGAGACTGAGCTCCATGGAGCCCAAAAAATTCAAAATTCATAAATTTAAGTTTCAAAAAATTCTGAAAAAATACACATGTATGCAAGGATGTAAAGTGTATGTGTGAAAATTTTCAGGATGAAATACCTTGAATTGTGAGCTGCACAAAAAAAACAAAATTGTTGACTATAAAGATGAACCGTACATAGGCTAAAAAGCACTCGATTTGTCTTTTTTGTGTAGCGCACATTCTAATGTATTTTGACCTGAAAATTTGCACACACGTACATTATGTATCTAGGTATATGTGTATTTATTTTTAGAATTTTTCGAAACTAGAAAGGTTAAATTTTGAAGTTTTCAAATAAAGCCTCCATGGAGCTTGGTCTCCGTTTGGCATTTTTGGCCAAAAGGCAAACACTATGCCATGGCGTCAGTGCCTCTCCTCGTGCATCGGTGCCTCACTATAAATATTGTAACTTGAATCCATGGCCTTGAGTAATATATACATGTTTTGCTCTGTCTGTATACTTGGATCTCACTGTTGAACATGAACGGGCGCTTTCTAAATAGTGCATTGAGGAGGAGAATATTCAACTTCCATTCTTTGTGATGCAGGATGAATATTAAGACTGGTTGGTACAAGAAAATGACGGACAACTTTGGACAAAGCTCTCCGCATGCAATTGGTTCTTCTTTACAGTAAAAACTCGGAATATCTGTTCTCTTTCCTTCTTTTCCCTTACAGAAAAGAGAGAAATGAAACTCTGAAACTCTGGGACTTTTTTACTTCTCGTCGCCGCAGTGTCCTGTTCCCCACAGTCGCCCTCCTTAGCCCTCATTCCCCGCTGCTCCGCTCGAGCTGACGCTGCAGGCCGTCGTCTGAGCCTCTCCTCCGCCTCCAGCTTGATTCATCCTCCACCCCAACAGTACACTATGCTAAGATTTGGTCTCCACCATGGATCCTTGGCGCACTGGTCCTTCTTCATGAAAGCCTACGCATGCACTTGAAGGCAGACTCCGCACCTTGCCACCATAGGATCATGGTGTTCGACACGGTGGCGGAGTCATTCCGGCACATGCGCCCACCACCGGTGAACCCTGGGCATGTTATGCGCTTGTTTGACATTGGTGGCAAGCTTGCAGTGCCCACCAACAAGGATCAAGCTGATGGCAGGAACTCAAACCTCTTTGTTCAGGTTGATCATGCCTACGGTAAGGTCAATAACCATCGGAGATTGCTGTAGAGAATGTATCCAAGAATCTACGCTGCCATGACCATTACGAAATACATGCAACACTGCCTTGTTTTCAATGTTCCTTGATTTACCATTCTATTTGCAGTAGACTTTCTCTAGATTGCTCGAGTGACGTGGCATGAGAGATGAAACACAACATGCACATTTCTGATTTCGGACTCACAGATCCTCTGCTGTAGTTGGTAAGATGAAACCAATTTTTAAGCATGCTGATTTTACTGTTGACTTGCACGCGACACTTGGTTCCATAAACCGAACAATGTTTATGCTTTTGATTCCATGGTTATCATCCCCCCTCTTCAGTTAGTGTATATACTTTCCAGATAAAGGAATGACTTTTTTCATCATTTTACTATCAAATCTTTGAGTTTATTCCTCAATTGGTGTAGCATGTGGTTTGTAATGTGTAGTTGCTACAACATGTTTTTCTTGGGCATTGTATCTTTGCCTACTTTTATAGGTTCGGTTAGCATATATCATAGTAGTATGGTTTTTCACTAGTGTCATTCAATCATTAATTGACTTTGCAGTATATCGGTAGATGGTGAATGATGAGGTGGATCACGCACACCATATCCTTATAAGTATCATCATTCTGAAACAAGACCACAAGGCAAATAACCAATATTGGCGGCAAGCACAGAATAAACCTTTCTTTTCATGAGAAGTAATATGTAACTCTAGGACTGAGAGATATTGGGAAATTTGCGGTGAAGCAAATATCCTTGATAATGTTTGTAACAATAATTTCTTGGCACCCAAACATGTGTATGGTTCCTAGTCGATGCAGTGGCTCTTCCTCATCAAAAAATGAGCTGCAAATTCATTTCATCCTGTCCTAACCTATCTACGCATCCAATAGTTCAAACTTAGCTCTGAGTGGAAGAGGTCAACAATGGCCACCTTCTGCTGGCAAATGGGTTGGAGACTAGGCAACACTAGCAGGTTATTTATCATCCTCACGTTTGGTTCCTTTAAACCAGAGGAAAGCTTGTGTCTTTGATATCTCCACAAGTTTGCTCAGGTCAGAGCAGGAGGCAATGGAGGAACGAACATCTTCAAACTTCAGGACCATCAGCATGACGTTTGGGCGTTGCAGTACCGGATCAAGCTGCCACTGATGGGTACCAGGCGTTTCAATGATCAGGGGGATTGGTGCGCGAAGGTTGTTTCCGAAGAGGGAGACGTTCTTGTCAGCTGTTACGGTCAGTTGTTGCGCCGTGACCAAAAAGGAAATGAGATGAAATTTGGTAGCCAACTTCCAGTTTGATGATACCCTAAAAAATCTTCCAGTTTGATGAGGACCTGCAGGTGGTTCTTCCTCACAGCCTTAACGACAGTTTTATTCAGCATACATTTTTCCGAGAAGACGAACAAGCGATTCCTGTCGACTCTTCCAGAGATCTCATTCTGTGCACCTGAGTAAGTTGTTCTTGGGTTCTCCTTATTCAACCTCGCATAATTTTGAAACAGAAATATAATTATCCTCAATCAAAGAACCTGTTCCACAACTGAGCGATTTGTCGGCACCATAGCTCAGTTTTTGAGAGTTATTCAAACAAAACGACCATATAGCTCAGTTTTGTACATTAAGAATTTCAAAACTTGTTAGTTACTTTGTCCACGTGCTTCCTGAGGTTGGAATATGACTTTGGCTATGTTGAATTGTGGAGGAATCCATGACTGTTCTTGTAGGGACCATCTTTTTGTTTTTTTCCTTCTATTCTTAGGTTCTACCACCATCCCATAATGACGTCCGTTGTTATCATTTGAAGTTAATCAATAAGTATATTGGCATTCCTCAGTGTTTGGTTTGTCGCTGCCTGTGTGGTGCCTCTGCCATCAAGGCATCATCATGTCGCTTGGGTCCAGCGCACATCCTGCGATACCTCCTTTGTTTTTGGTTTCTCCATTAAGCATAGATAGTTCGATTAGAGGCACTTCTCCGTTAAGCAGAAATATATCCTATTATTTTTGCGCGGTCAGAATTTCAAAACTAGTATCAACTATGTTGCTGTTTAGTGCAGACACTATATTCAGAAATTAACCAGCATGTTCACTGACAACTCTCATGGATTAACTCAGTTAATCATTGTTACCATGAGGCTCCTGTTCAGTTGATGCCTCATGCTCTTTCAGATATTTATTTGATTGATATTTGCAGTGTTACACAATTTCCTTCTGCTGCATGCTTATGGAGTTTACTTGAAGCCTCATTATGTTATGAGCATTATCTATTTAAACTACCGACTCTGGATCCCCCCGCTGTTCTTTCAGGCAGTGGTACTTTACTTGAGTTATTGGAGATGTTAGGAGGAGTACTGCGCTACAATGGGAAGATTAATCTTTATGTTTTTCACCCGTCATGTTATGTATGTGTAAGGTCTAGGCGCTGCCTTGCAAGTCATGTACTGAATCTAGTAGTCATTAGACAATGTGGCGCTCCCAACTGTAGTGAAAGAAATCACTTATGTTTTAGTACAAGCTGTCCATCTGAGATCATGCTGGTACTCTTGATAAACATAAAAATGGATGAGTAGATTATGATGAAGTCGAGTGATCATGCCACGTTGCAGCTGATGGCGAAAACACATTTGCAGAAGAGTATATGTTCCCCCTAGAAATATAGGTTCGATTTTTTTGGTACTCCCACCCCATCTCGAGGAGTAATCAGGGTACCATTATCATATATAACTTGTATGCATACAAGTACGATTTTTGAAGTCTAAATACATTTGCAGAAGACCAACCACATTGTTGAAAGATTTTTTTTTGAAACTTTCAGCTTTACATATCGGCACATATATGTAATTTCTAATGGACATTAGAAATGAAATATTCACCCCGTCTGTTGCAACAAATAGTTAGATAGCTCCCAAACATTATGATGATTCAAGCTTAATGTTTAAATTTGGTGCTGGACGGCAGGAAGCTTACTTTTGCCATAACAATCTACACCTAATAATAAAGCAAGTAGTGCTTCTGTTCAACCGTAAAAAATTACCCCCGGAGTTGCGATAAGTTACCCGCTATGCCACCCATAAGTAAAGAAAATGATTCCATTTTTTTCACAAGTCACCGTCGCGCTATATTCTTTTACGGAGACGATTCCCTTGTAACACAGAGACCCATGTGCCCCAGCGGTTGGCGCCCTAACGTATCTTACCCTAGAGACCAGGGTTTGATACCCAGTTTTGATACCCAGGTTCCTTCAATTAATTCGGGATTTTCAAAATTAAAAATTGCGAGTTTTCATAAAAATGTTTGAGAAATCATAAAATGTTTGTGAATTCAAATTTTTTTTCAAGAAATCATAATTGTTTTGAAGATTCAAAAATGTTGGTGATTTTTTGAACTATTCACAAATTATAAAAAGAATTTGAAATTTGAAAAACATGGTGGGGAAAGAAAATCATGTTCCTGATTATAAAAAATGATCATGTATTCAAAACATATTTGTGAATCTGAAAAAATCCATGAAATTTTAGAGTATGTTCACAAAAATTCAAAAAAAAATGACAATTTAAAATTTGCTCCCCAATTTTAAAAACTCATCAGTTCAAAAAATGTAGAGTATTTTTTTCAAAACTGTTCATCCATTTCAAAAAATGCTCATAAACAAAACAAATGTTCGTGATTAAAAAAACCAAAATTTTTAAAAAATTATTGATTCAGAAAAATGTTCGCCGATTCAAAAGTCTTTTATGTCTAGGATTTGATTAGTTTTTGGAAAGTAGTTTGTGGTTTGTGTTTTATGTGTGTGGTTTGGAAAGTAGTTTTTGTGATTTGATTAGTCTTTTATGTCTAGGATTTGATTAGTTTTTGGAAAGTAGTTTGTGGTTTGTCTTTTATGTCTAGGATTTGATTAGTTTTTGGAAAGTAGTTTGTGGTTTGTCTTTTATGTTTGTGGTTTGGAAGTTTTTGTTATTTGATTAGTCTTTTATGTCTAAGCGTTGGGAGTAGTTTGTGGTTGATGAGATTTTTTTAAGTGTTAAACATTCCCTAGCGCAAGATAATGACAAGTGTTGTGTGAAGTGGCAAGGTCATAGCCTTGGGATTTACCACGTCGAATGCATTGTGATCACGTGAACGCCGCGACCATCATCAGCGAGGGTGAGAAGAAAAATAACTGGCAACATGTCAAGCCACCGTGTTAAAATAGAGAACGCTCTTATGGGTGGGTATTGAGTCATACTTATTTGGCTAACCCTTTTTTTTTGTTTCCCATTGCAACGCACGGGCATGTTTGCTATGCAGCGCACGGGCATGTTTGCTAGTAGAACATATGAATGTTGGGAAAATTACTAGCAGGAGTAGCCACTGTTACAAGATAACGGAGACTTTGGTCAGTGCAAGAGGAGACCGGCATACATCTGGCCAAAGAACTAGTTGGGGTAGGATTCTCATAGAATGGTTGATCCCGTGGGTTTAATTGTTTTGCCACAACTTTGTGAAGCTGGGCAAAGTCTTGGAGTCCTCGGTCCGGCGTGTCCGTCGCGCATCCTCCCGGACGATCGCTCCTTGGTGGTGGTCTCGGTCGACTCTTAGTGGATCCTTTTTTTGCTTATCTTTTAGATGCTTTGTGTCGTTGAGGTTGTGTGTCGGTGCCCGGCATTCATGTATCTTGCCTTGGGTCAGTGTGGCGTGTGTTTGTATCGGATGCTTGTTGTTGTGGTTGTGGTTGTGCTTTATAATATAAAGCGGGGGAAACCCTTTTTCGTGAAGCTGGGCAAAGAGATTGAGAACACCTTGGCAAACTTACACTCTGAGAGCAACGAGAGCCGCTCGCATCTTCTTCCTAACACCTCTCATCCTCAAGACACCAATTAGAGTTGCAGGCACTACCGAACAGACTGGTCATAGAGGTGCACACGATTAACCATGCCATTGTTCCACACTTCGAGCATTATATAAGATGACACAAAGAAGTGAGAATAAGTGTATCCATTTTTTTAATATCACTTTGCTAGACAATTGGTGGGTGGTGTAAATTAAGGATCACTTTGCCAGACAAGTAGTGGGTGGTGTAAATTGAGAGCATATCCAACCGGACATAGTTAATTTGGCCCCATATATGTCCGTGGACAGCCCGCCACCCCGACCCTCATTTATTCGTGTCCGAAGACGCCCCACTCATATTCAAACCCCCAAATTGATACACAGACATGGGACGTAAGCCAAGACACATACTTTCATTTCTAACACATAGTTCATACATAATACGGACATAGCATATGTGAGTTCATACAGACCACGAGACTACCAAATTGTTGGCATGTTCTACTTAACTAAATTAGGACTATAGATAAGGTATGTTCATCGCAGACAGCCTCCCCTGCCCTTCCAATTGCCTTGTCCTCGTTGTCACAAAAGTAGCGGCTGAAGACGCAATAGAGACCGAGGCCAATCTGCTGGGCTTTGGACCTGAATGTGCCAGAGGTGGCACTAGACATGTTATCACCCTCTTTCAGGGGAAGCCAAAGAGGGAACGAACAGCCGGGGCTTGCCGCTTCGCCAGGATCTAGGCACGGCCATCCTCCCTGGCCTTTTTCTCCACGACATGGCGCACCTTCTCCCTCTTGACGGTGGTCCCAGTGCATTCGTGGCCTTGTACATTTCTGCCGTTGACAACGGACTCTGAGCCCAACATCGTGGGGACAAAGATCCATCGTTAGAGAGTCGCAGAGCCTCTCTTAGAAAATCGCAAGGATGTCCACTCGGCATGTGCCTGCTGCGATGATGGTCGGTCGTAGCACAGAGCCGACGCAGCTGCACGCGGTGGCACATTGGCAATGCAGGTGATCACGGAGGAGAAACCCACCATCCGCGCTTCATATGCATTAGCAACAAACTTTCGGGCGCCGGTAGCACGAGGAGAGTGTCGGCCCATCCACGTCCATCATCGATCTGACGTCCACCAGCAACGGCCAGGTTGCGGACTCGACGAGGATGAGTATAGGGCAGTGAAGGCGGCGGGGCTCGAGTCAAAAATGGGCTGGTCTGTCTCCTATGTTCTACTCTTCCTCTCCGTCGACGACACTTTCTGTTCACAGGTCTTGCCAACCGACGCTCACGGTGACAACATATGGAGGACATGGTCGAAGATGTAGAATATAAAGAAAATGGACAACAGCCGCCGCCGTAGGCTAGGTTTAGGTCTGCCCGTTATTTTTTAATGAAAAATGTCCGAAATGTAACAAATGTGCTCGCATGTAATTCGTCCGGTTTGTTGAAATCTGGTTTGAGATGTATGCAACTACGGTTGGATGGCCGGCTCCCTTATTAGTGTATGCGGACGGATGTGGTGTATGATTTGCGGGTCAGCCTTTGAGATGCCCTTAGCAAAGATTGTATATGTGACTTGTTGTGACAACAGTTGCACGTGAAAAGTATTATATGTAACTTTTAGAAGTTTAAAGCAAAACCATTATAATTGAGATCAATGGATGAATTAATTAGGTCTTATGTATGTGGTCGCTTATTTGACTTTTGTTTTAATAATATAACAATAGATAGATATTACCGAACGGAATAAAACTCAAGCTGCCTTTCGTACTATTTACAAGTGATGTATCGTCTATAATCACGATAATAAAAAGATCAGGGGAATCATCGTTCCGCACGTGACCCACTCCCACAAGGTCATACAAAATCGCTAAGAGCTGCTAGGTTTGTGCCCAGAGTTGGAGCTGCAGAGCTAAAAGTAGATAAGGTTTTCCGACACTTCTCAACGAGCACCACTCGAGTAAATATATGTCACACCTAATGCAATTTTGTCTCCAAAGACCATTCATGGCGTGTGAAAAGGGGTTAAGAGTGGTGCTTCAACCAATTCCATACTCTGTAGAAGGCAAATTTATGGAGCGATTCTTACTAGTAATATTAATATTTACTACCAAAAGTTAATAGACAGACTCAAGGCCCACTTTCTGTTGATTCAACACTGCTGGTTTGTGTGAGCGTGAATCTAATAGGGTATTTTTTCAGGAAGAAAAGATAATCCTAAACCTGTTGTCCTGAGGGATATATAACCTCAGATATGGGAGATCGTAAATTGAACCAACGGTCTTATTGTTGGAGTCAGCGCATTGGTGCTAGAAAATACCCATAATCGGGGTATAAAACTCCCAATACCTCTCATGCTCATTCGGACATAAAGAAAAAGCCAAATTTGGAAACACATATGCACAAATATGGAAACCATTTTCATTTCCAAAGAGCTCATATGGTGTGCTTTTCACACATCTACTTTGCTGGCACTTCTATCAGAATTGGACATCTATATTATAACCACGAGAAAATGGATGAGAAATGAGTAAGAATAAGGTATTTATAGATGTTTCCGCAAGAAATCGTTATTGAGTAACCACGTGATGGTAGTTGGTGTGGTAATTGTATTGCACATTGATGAGAACATGGGAACATGTGCAAGTACATGAAAGTGAGTAAAAACCAGGGAAAATAAGACATTGCAAAAAGTGTTAGCATATTATATCTACCAGCGCTGCCACTCAGTGCAGTGGTGCCCGGAACCACTCGTATAGCCAAGGACGAATATAGTTCTCAATCATCTCTCTACGTAAAGCAACAAAAGCTCATCTAGCAACAAAAATGTTGAACCTGTAACAAAAAAATGTTTATGATATATAAGGAAAATTTATAACGTGTATGAACAAAAGTAGTCATCAAACATACAGTTTTCTAAATTATGTATAAAGAAATGTTCATGATGTACATAAAAAATGTGGAATATGTATGAAAAAAAGTTGTCATCAAACAGATATATTCTAAAAAAATGTTAATCATGTATATGAAAAATGATAATAACATGTTTGAAAAACCAAAGGAAACAGAAAAATAAATACAAATAAAATAAAAAAGGCATTAAAACCCTAAGAAAACTGTTAGAAGGGAGAGAGGGATTTGGTGGAATAGTTGTTGTATTGCTTGAGCCTCGTGGGCATATATATAGGAGTACATGGTCATGTTGGAGTACAAGGCAAGACAAAATATTTCCTAGTCTATCCTATGTTTCCAATCTAATCAATATACTCAACATCCCCTGCAGTCACAACGGTAGCGACGCAGACGGTGAGACTGGAGAAGAATCTGAAGGCAATCCGACGGACACCCCCCATAGTTGTAACGGTCGATTCATCGCGGTAGTCATGGCTGGAGTTGAAACCCGACGAGGTTGCTCAAGCAAGGCGGTAGCCCTTTGTGCCGTTTGTCGAGGTAGCCGAGAGCATAGGGTGGTGTAGCCGTGGTCGAGGTAGCCATGCGAAGAATGCCATGGTCAATGTCAAGTGGGGGTAGCCGGTGTCGAGGAAATTGCTATGGAGCCGCGGCCGCAAGGGGGCGCTGAGTTAGTTGGAGGGGCCAGCAAAGAAGGACTCGACGACAGTTGCTGCGCCAATCGATGCAGTGTCGATGTCGCCTGCAGTTGTCGGAGTAGATGAAGTGGTTGGGGTAGATGACGGCGACGCCGGCGATGGGCTGGTGCTTGGACGAAGACGAAAGGGTGGACGGGCGGCGGCGGCTACGGGGGTAGCAGCGGCGGCGGTTGCCTGACGGCGGCGGCTAGGTTAGGAGTGCGGCGGCGGTGCTCGAATTACGCGAGGAACCCGACAGTGTGACGAAGAGCGGCGCGGATGGTGGCGTTCCCGCGCCAAGGGAGGCGGCGCGGCGCATACCACGGGAAGTTGACGCGCGCGGACGATGGAGTGGACCGCGGGCCGCGACGCTACGGCCCGAAGGGGAAACGCTGTTAGAGTTGTGTCGAATATAGTGTACAAGGTAGGTTACAGTTGGACTTGTAGTTGTATTGTGTTTACATAGGATGTGGAGTCGTGTCCTAGTAGGACACCTGTATCCTAGGCCTCTCTTATATAGCGGGGGTAGACACACGATGTAACCTATGCCAACATAATAGCACAGGCGCGCAAGGAGGAGCGGCGGCGTGTGCGGCGCCGGGTGGCGGTGTACGGTATTGTGACGGTGTCACGGGGAGGAGCGCCCGTAGTCAGGCCCCGGGGATGTAGCCATATCGGTGAACCTCGTTAACAAATCTCGGTGTCGTGCTCGTGTGATTGCTTGGTCCTCGGATGATCAACGGTATGCCTCGGATTTATTCTAACAAGTGGTATCATGAGCTAGGTTGATTTGAGGTCGTGGATTGTTGATTGAAAAGAGGATGAAGAGAACATCGACAGAAATCTGTGGAAGCGATCGTAACGCGGGATAGTATGGTCGGCGAGTTGCGAGCTAAGCAGAGTTGGTCATGTTGTAATCTTCAAGAAGCTATCGGAAGCATCTGTAGCAAGCATCATCAATGATCGTGTGTGAAGCGCCGGGCAGCGGCCGGATCGAATCGGAAGAAGCGGCAGCACGCGCATGTGACGCGTGTGGAGCTGGATGGATAGATCGTAAGGCGACGGCGTAACGTGTACGAGAGGGTTGCAGGTAGAGGCAACGAGCAGCTGTTCGGCGACTCGGATTGATCGATGACAAGATCCGATCGGGGCAAGGAGCCTGCAAGCGGCGGCGACGTACATAGGCTGGCTCTTGGGCAGGCCGGCCCATGCGGGGTTGGCTCGCTGGGGTAAAAGCCCGAGCTGCAGAGCAGGTCAAGGCCGAGGCGTGCTGGCCGTGCTGGGCGGTATTCCGAATGCAGCAAGGACAAAGAGATTTGTTTGATGAACAAAAATTGATACGAAGACTAGTCAAGACCGGGATGCTATCATGAAATATATAGAAAAGCTCGTTCAACAGCTACGTACGTGTGGTCAATTAGGAGCTTGGCTTGCTTTGTTAATCTCCTATGGTGTTCACGCGGGAAGGCTATGAAGGATTGTGCTTTGGGTTTTCTTTGCTGATACACTTTTGTGTATGGATGGCGTTGGTTACGGTGAAGGCTTGAGGAGTCTGGAGTGTGTCGTGCAGTTGGACAAATTCGGCTGGGTCGGACTAGAAAGTCTGATGGATCGACATGAGTCGGTTGGTACAGAAGACGGTGGTGGGATCAGCGACGACGATATAGGAGCGTGATGATGATGGTGACCGACTTCTGGGGCGTGGAAACACGTGTCGCAGGCCCCAGGGCTTGTGTGGCTTCAACAAGACTATGGCGCGGGATTGATTCAAAGTGGTGTATACACGGAGTTTGAAGTCGATGAGGCGCAGGGGTGGACTGATCATCTACCATGGAGTCATGTTGAAGGTGGAGCTGGAGTCTGGAGGACTTCACCCGGTGCTGGTTGAAGGGCTACGGCGTAAGTGCATAGAGAGTCGAAGCCTATTCAGCGGGAAAAGCGAGTGACACGTAGTTTGGACTGAAGCCCAGTGGTCTGATGGAAGCGTGAAACTCGTCATCGGTCGGTGATGATCGGTGGTACTCTGCAGTGGGGGTTGAGTGGTGTGGTTTCGCGACCCTTGAGACTCGACCGGGACAGCGGAGGCTCGACGCGGTAATAGCGGCGAGGCGTGCGGTGCGCACGGGACATGGAGACGGGCCAGGGCTCTGGTGGTCATACATGTGGTGAGACAACTGCGAATTTGACTCGGGATGACTACAAGCAATGGTGAAATTCCTTCAAGTTTCAGACAGACGGTCAAGAAAGGAGCGGTGATGTTGAGTTCAGGTAACTCTTATGTGTGATACCCAATATGTGAGTTTGTTCATTTTTTCACGCAGATCAGTGATCAGTGTGTGATTGCGTTGGACGGATACTCTGGAAGTTGGGAGCACAAACTAGAGTAACAAAGAACTTAATTTTGCTCGAATGTTGGCTCTGGTCAAGAAAAGAAGGGACTACAAGTTGCAGGTGGAGTCACATGGAGTCTTTGGAGTAGCAGCGGTGCTCATGGGATAAACTCAAGTCCAATGTACATGGAAGTTTGACGCATGGACGAACTCAAGGTGATGGAGAATATTCGCCAAGGTGGAGTTTGTTAGAGTTGTGTCGAATATAGTGTACAAGGTAGGTTACAGTTGGACTTGTAGTTGTATTGTGTTTACATAGGATGTGGAGTCGTGTCCTAGTAGGACACCTGTATCCTAGGCCTCTCTTATATAGCGGGGGTAGACACACGATGTAACCTATGCCAACATAATAGCACAGGCGCGCAAGGGGGAGCCGGCGGCGTGTGCCGGCGCCCGGGTGGCCGGTGTGCGGTATTGTGACGGTGTCACGGGGAGGAGCGCCCGTAGTCAGGCCCCGGGGATGTAGCCATATCGGTGAACCTCGTTAACAAATCTCGGTGTCGTGCTCGTGTGATTGCTTGGTCCTCGGATGATCAACGGTATGCCTCGGATTTATTCTAACAAACGCAGCGGCGCCTGGCAGGTCGGGGCGACGGTGGGAAGACCTCGAGGCGGCGGCGGCGGGGGGTGGGGGGGTGGAGACCGCGTTCCGCAGCGCTATAGCCCGAAGAGGTGGTGTAGCGGCGGCTCACAGGTTGGTGTAACCGCGGGGACGGCCTCGGGCGGCGGCGGTGGCAGCATGCCGCAGCGCTACAGCCCGAAGAGGTGGTGTACGGTGGCTCACAGGTCGGGGCAGCGCGTGGAGAACCACTAGCCGGGGGCGATAGCCCGACGGGAAGCGGCGTGGACCATGTGCCGCGCGCGATAGCCCTAAGGGGCAACGCAGAGGCCGCGGCGGGCTACAGGAGTAGCCGGCGGGAGGATCTCGGGGCGGCGGCGTGGATCGTAGGTCGGGTCAGCCGACGGGAAGACCACGGGGGGCGACGCAGCGGTCCGAAGTGTCAACGCGGCGGCAACCTGTGGCTCGATAAGCAGTAGGCGCGTGCACGTGGACGGGCTTGACGAAGACAGGCGCGTGATTGGTTGATCAGACCGATGGCGATGCTGTACGCGCCATTGCGGGGACGACGCATAGATCGGAGTCGAGGGCGATGTCGTCGGTGATGTCCTGGCCGATGACGACGAAGACGGACCGGTGATTGAGATCGCGGGCGAGTGGCCGGCAGCGATGCACGAAGGCGTCCCTTAGGCGGCGCGTCCACCCTTGCCGTGCGGTTGATGATGAAGCGGCCGGTGTAGTGGATGCCGATGTCAAAAAGGAGAGTTTTCGTTAATACTAGTGTAATCTTTTTGTGCCACTAACCCACCTAATTACTAGGGTTGTCAAAATTAAGCACTAAGTCTCTTCCCGTCATGCCGCTACTAACCCCTCTCTCCACTAAAACAAATCATAGCGACCACCTTCTCAAGATCTTGATAGTTCTTTATACCATGAATCGTGCCCTCCCACCCTTTCTGATGACCTCAAGGTATCGTGAGGTGGGGATTGGGAGGGTGGTTGGTTGATTTGTGGTTGTTGTTTTCTTTTGGGTGTGTCGTTGTTCGTTGTCTAGGCTATGGCGATGAAAACACCGACTTGAGAAGTAATTGCCCTCCTTATCCTTAGACATGGTTGCCTTTCCTTAGGTGTAGACTTAGATGTGGGGTTTGTGCCACGTTGATTTGGGGTTCAAATTGCGTGGTCTTGTCAACCATGGTGGGACTTTTCTCCATCTTCTTTGGACTCAATGGATCTTCAAGGTTCATCTTTTTTGTGTGTGTGGATTGTTAATTTTTTTGAGAACCATGGCTTGTTAGATTAATGATGAAATCTCTAACTGAGGGGTACCCTTTGTGGTAGCTCGTTAAGGGTCAGTTTTGCTAGGCTGAAAGCACGCCACTTGGCACGCTCTCAACCGCCGCCAGTGTCATGTGCTGGGAGCTCCCTCGGATTTTTTTTTTCCTTTTCTACACGCGTTTTCGGGCCTTAGATGATATTTTCAACTTTTCAGGGTTTTCTCAATTTTCCCGAGATTTTGGAGATTTTTTTTTGCATGAAAACACACTTATTTTTGCTTCCGCCAGATGCATAGATTTCCTTCTCGTGGAGGCACAAGTTTTCTTCTGTGAGAGGCACAATTGTGCCTGTTGGAAAGGAAAATACATGTTTTTTTCTCTTTCACGAGAGGCATAGATTTGCTTCTTGTGGGTGCAAAAGTTGAATTCCGCAAGAGACACAGCTGTGCTTCTCGGAAAAGGAAAATAACTTTTATTTTTGCTTTTGCGAGAGGCATAGATTTGCTTTCGCGGGAGGCACAACTGTGCCTCTCGGAAAGTAAAAAAAGAACGCGTTCTTTTCTTCCACGAGAGACACATGTTTGCTTCCGCGAGAGGCACGGTTATACCTCTCAGAAAAGGGGAAAAAGTTCTAAAAAACCGTGATTCTGGCTCGTTTTTCCTTCCTTTTTTGTTCATGAAATTTTTTCGTCAAAATTTATTGAAATGGGATGTAGTTTTGAAGATCTCGACGCGAGAAATCCAATAGTGAAAATGGTAAAACGGTTCATAATTTGGACACACGGTTTAAGAGATAAAACATTTAGAAAATGAATCTATTGAAAATAGGAAAAACTCCACAAGTGGCATACATGCAGTGCGCCACTTGTCATGACGTGCGATGGTGGAATGCCCTTTACAAGGGGTATCGCCTTAACTAATTGTTTTGGGGTAAACCACACTTTATTAAGCAGGAGATCAATTTACAGGAATGATTAACTGGTCATGGAGAGTTCCCAGCCACATCTGGCGACCCTCATCAAAAGAAGATGAAAACTTAGCTAAACTATCAGCTTCGAAATTTAAAAAACATCTCTGAAATATAAAATTACACGAGGTGAACTCCCCTGACCTTGCATTGATCTCTTTGATGATTGCTCCATATCTTCCCAGCCACATCTGGCGACCCTCAGCGATACATGCAATGTCTGGCAAGGTCCCTAGCCACAAACGGCGACCAGAGGGAAACACTCAAGCCGCCTTAGCAATGGCGTGAGCTTCCAAATTTGCTTCCCTACACTAATAACGAAAACTAATCTTTACAAAGTCATTCATGGACTCCTTTATTTCATCTATAACCAAAGCATACGAAGATAGCGTTCTCCCATTGGTATCCATCACTACTTGCATGCAATCTGAGCTATGATCGCATGTGTGATGTTTAAGTCTCTCGCCAGAGCAAGAGCCTCGCTGCATGCATGTGCTTCAAGACTTGTTGGATCCACCAGGCCTTCAATGGTGACTGCTGATGCGCCCAAATAGTTGCCATCCTTGTCCCTGCAGATCGCTGCAGCCGCCCCCGTCTTGCCATTGCGAGATATGGCCCCATCAACATTAATCTTTACTGCATTGCCACCCGGTGCGATCCACCTATGAACTCGCTGCACGGGCGCTCTAGTGTTGGTGGCTGGCTTCAAAGCTGTAGCTATATTCAGCTCCTCCAAATAACAGTTTATAAAGCACATAGTAGACAGAGGGCTTTGAATTCATCATCATGTATGGCTGCTCTCCTCGCCCACCAAATAGCCCACATTGATATAAGAACCCTCACTAGATCTTGCTGGTTCATTGTTTCAAACAGCCAGAATAGCCACAGCCTCGCATCTTCCGACCCATTGGATAGCAAGACCTCGACAATCTCCTCGTCTTCCAAGGCCCACACGCATCGCGCCATCCGGCACTCAAAAAGGGAGTGCCTCCATGAGTCAGTATCCGCACCACATATGGAGCACGCCGGAGTGGTTGCCATCTTCCGTTGGTGCCGTGTTGATCCTGTAGGTAAGGACATATGAGATAGTCTCCAAACGAAAACTCTTACCTTGGACATGACCTTTGTCTTCCATAGGAGCGACCAAGACTTCTTCTCCATGTGTTAAGTTCGAGTGTCCCGCCCTGTGCTCCAACCAATCTTCTCTTTTGTGTTTGATACCACTTATCATCCTATAGGCCGATCGAACGGAAAAAGAGCCCCTCCGCTCATAATGCCATGCCCAGAAGTCTGGCTGCACCCTTGTGCTCAAAGGAATGTTTAAGATTATGTCCACATCAGGCGCAATAAAGTGCTCATTAATCAATTGTCTGTTCCACGAACGTGTCACAGGATCAATCAGACCCGAGACCAATTGTGGTGGGTTTGGTGTGATAGGGCAGATCGGTCTCAGCTTATAGTCCCGTGGTAGCCAGTTGTCGTTCCAAATATGGGTTTCTGCAGTTCCGATTCTTCTTATGATTCCCAGCTCTAGAATATCTCTTCCTTCCAATAGAGACCTCCAAACTTGGGACAGGTGAGCGCCTAAGGTTGCTTGCAGGATGTCCGTATTGGGGTAATATCTAGCCTTTAAAACCCTAGCACTTAGGGTATCAGGCTCCTGGAGCAATCTCCACACTTGCCTTGCCAGCAAAGCAAGATTAAAAAGTTCAATGTCCCGGAACCCCATGCATCCCATGTGCTTTGGCTTGCACATAGTTCTCCACGATACCCATGCCGGCTTCCTCTGGCTTCCCTTGCTACCCCACCAAAATTTCCGGGGTAGCCCATTGATGCGTTCACACAGTCCACGAGGCAATTTGAAACATGCCATGGAATGTTGGAATAGACTGGGCAACAGATTTTATCAGTATCTCTTTCCCACCAGCAGACAGACACTTTTCCATCCAACCCTGTATATGTTTCCAAATTCCGTCTTTCAAATATCAAAAATAGCCCTCTTTTGCTTTCCCAACATCAGTGGGTAGACCCAAATAATTCTCCGACAAAGCCTCATTGTGCACATCAAGTAAGTTTTTGAGTTCCCCTCTAACTTGCTCCGGGACCCGTTTGCTAAAATAAATAGAGGATTTGTCGGTGTTTATGCGTTGTCCAGAGGCATTGCAATAAATTTTTAGGATGTCCCTTACCCTCCCTGCAGTAACACTTGTGGTGTCAAAAAACAAGAGACTATCATCCGCGAACAGTAGGTGATCTACAGAAGGTACCATGGGAGCAACTGAGATGCCTCCCACTCCACTGTCCTGTGCTTTGAGCAAACAAGATAGCCCTTCTGCTGCAAGCAGAAATAAGTAGGGAGATATCAGATCTCCCTATCGTAGTCCTCTAGATGGTCTAAAATCATCCATGCTACCACCATTAAAGAGAACTGAAAATGAAACAGACAAGACGCCCCTCATAACAGTGTCAGTGAAACGAGGGCTGATTCCTAGTTTGAGCATCACTTCCTTCAAATAAGCCCACTCTAATCTGCCATATGCCTTCATCATATCTAACTTAAGTGTACAATATCTGTTGCCCTTAACTCTCCTTGTTTTCATATAGTGCAAACACTCATGCGGCATAATGAAGTTATGCGTGATTAGGCCTCCAGGGACAAACGCCGACTGCTCCACAGAAATTACCTCGGGGAGAATAGATTTTAGCCTGTTCGCTAAGACCTTCGATGCAATCTTGTAGACCACATTGCAAAGGCTTATTGGCCGAAACTGTCCTAACATTTTTGGACTTGCTATCTTGGGAATAAGAACGATGAACGTGCGATTTATATCCTCCGGTGAGTCATCTCGATTGAGCACTCTAATGATCATACATGTGACCTCCTCTCCACAAAGCTCCCAATGCCTCTGAAAAAAGTGCGATGGAAAACCATCCGGCCCCGGTGCTTTCGTTGGAAACATTTTAAATAGAGCGTCTTTAACTTCCTCATTGGTGTAAGGTGTATTAAGGCGTGCATTCATACCCGCGTCAACTCGAGCCAATATGTGAGAGAGAACCTCTTCCATCCCAATAGTTCCCTCTAAAGTGTACAAGTTTTCATAAAAGTTGCTGGCCATACTAGCCAACTCTTTCGGCTCGTTACAAACTGTACCGTCTTGATGCTTTATTTAGTGATTGTATTTTTTGCTCTTCTTGCACTTGCTTTTTTCTGGAAATATTGGATGTTGTTATCCCCCTAAGAAAGCCACTTGACTCGAGATCGTTGCCTCATCATGATCTCTTCTCTATAAGAAAGTTCTACAATCCTGTCCTGAACTCTTTTCTCTTCTGCACCCGATCCAACCCTCAAAGGGTCCGCTTTGAGGTCAGCTAGTTGCTGCCGCAGCTCTCGAAGCTCCTTGCGGACCGAGCCGAAAGTTGTGTGTCCCCAATGTTTCAGCGCCGTAGCCACCGAAGTCATTTTTGCCGCTAGTCCGGCCACCGTAGTCGCCGGCTGGTCCTTCTACCACGCCTGATCAACCGTGCTTCTAAAAGTTTCCTCCTGCTGCCACATACACCCATAGCGGAAAGGCTTGTTCAAAGCTATTCTCAGATTACCAGCTTCCAGCTCACTGAGAAGGAGGATGGGGCTGTGATATGATTTCGCTGCAGTGAGGTGTTCCAAAGACGCAAAGGGAAACATCGATGAACAGCTTGGGGTAGCTAAGGCCCGGTACAGCCGGACCCTGCAATATTCCCCTCCAACTATTCTCTTTTCAAACGTCCAGTCCAGGCCCTTGTAGCCAATATCCGCCAATTCACACACATCAACTGCTTCCCGGAACCCAGCTATTTGAGCGCTGTCTCGCTCGTTCGGACCCATTTGCCCCTCGGGCCTTAGGATCTCATTAAAATCACCTATGCACACCCATGGTAAGGTGTTTTCTCCCTTCAAGATCTTCATCGTATCCCGAGTTTTGTACCTCATACTCCTGCTTGCCGCCCTGTAAAAACATGAGAGCCTCCAAGGCCCCTTGCCAGGTTCGTTCACCACTGAGTCTATGTGATACTGAGAAAAAGTTTTTATTTCAAGATTGATAGTATTCTTCCAATACAAGCATAGACCTCCACTACGCCCACTACTTGCCACACCAAAACTACTATCAAAACCTAAACTACCAGCCAGACCTTCCACCCGGTACTTCGCAATTTGAGTTTCCACAATACAAAGCTCCATCGGTGCACATGCCTCCACGAGATCGCGGAGCTCACGGACTGTCACGGGGTCGCCAATCCCGTGGCAGTTCCAGCATAGAGTCCTCATTGGGCTTGGCGGCTCTCCTCGAGGGAGGCCGCCTGACTAGAGGTATCCATATCTTCCACCACAATCTCTCCCTCCTGCCTTCTCCTTTTCACCATAGGATCTTTTTCGGGGGTAGATGCCACCCCCCACTTGTGCTCCCCGCCCCGTTCTCCAACAACAATACTGTATCAGCCACCTTGCCCACTAGGTTGGGTAGCTCCTGCCCACGCACGCTTATGGTGCCATTAGCTGAGACCAACCTCTTACGAGCTGACTTGTGATTATGCGGTGGGTTCTGGCCATAGTGCTCAGCTTCTCCTGCATAAAAGGTATCAACAGGGGCACCCCTCCCTGCAGCCGCACCTCCTCCTCTCCCTTGTCGACCCCCCTAGCTCCTCTACCTCCTGATCTGCCTCCTAAACCTCATCCCTCCCTACATGCTCTACTCTCCATGCCAACCCTCACCCCTTCATTACTCCACAACAGCCAGTCCCCCCATTCACATGACTCAGGCTCATGAATGCCGTCGCCACATTCCTCCACCATATGCCCAATCAGAACACAAAAGTAGTAGAACACTGGCAGCTTATCATAAAACACGGGGTATCTCTTGCTTTTATTGATTGTGATCGGCACGAAACACACCAAAGGCTTGTTGACATCCACATAGACTATGACCCTTAAAGTGCTTGCCGGATTAATTTTGCCCTCATTCACAACAACAGTAAATGGTGACTCCCCCACCTTAGCTGCCACCTTCTCTGCAAGCTCCTTCTTCGCCGTAAGCCCACCCGACTATCCACGTACCCTTGCCCATAACGGAATCTTATTTAACTTGTACTCATTCACATCGGTGAAACCATCATACTCCTGTATGATAATTGGCGCAGAGTTGCGAAAAAGCCACGGGCCTCCTTCCATGATTCTCTTTCAATCACCGAGGCAGTGGCACTGCATCAAGAAAAGGTTCGGGCCTTTAACATTGAAAGTTACACCTTGTGCTGACGACCACGCGTTCCTCATCTGCCTCAGGAGCGTAGCGTGGCTGAACGACTTTGTTGTGTAAACCCTAAAGAGCCCCAGCCAGCGGACTCCTTTCATCAGCTCCTCGACCTCACCGGACAGGTCCAGATCATCTTCTTCTTCCCCATGAAGCTGCAAACCCGCAAACTAGTCCTCCAGATCCACCTCCGGGCCATAAGCCTCCCAATCTTCCTCCTCCACAAGATCCTCCTCTTCCTCTCCTGAAGCACCAACAGCCCTCTTGGAACCCGTCTCCCTCCTCATCTCCTGCGATCCCCCAGGTCCCCGTCCACCAGCATCCTCTACTCCTGCTACTACTAGCTTAACTAGTGATTTCGTGAAATCTATATGTTTCTCGTGTAAGAAACTAAACACAATTATAACTTATCAGCCCATCAGCCCAAGTGGATTATATTGGGACATCCTATTTGGCGTGCTAGGCACTTCCACCTTCTAAAAAAAAGAAAGAAAAAATAGCGTGATAGGCGCTCGCGATCGAGTCAGCGCGCACCACCCTTCCCCGAGCGTTCTTTTGGACCGGTCCATGAGCAGGGAGCCCTGTTTTTTTACATTTTCCATTTTTGTTTTTTCTTGTTTCAATAATTTGGGATTTCAAAAAAAATAGTTTTGAAGTTTGAAAAATTGTTCAAAAAATCATAATGTGTTCAAAGATTAAAAAATTCTCATGATTTTTTGTATATTCACAGTCTTGAAAAAAATGTTCAGCAAATAAAAAAATGTTTGTAATTTTGAATAAATGATCCAAAACTCTGCAAAATATGTTCCTGATTCAAAAAAATCATGAATTTTTCTACCAATTTGAATAATTGTTGGTCGATTCAAAAAATTGCTCACGATTTCAAAACAAATTTTCCATTTTAAAAAAATGCTAATTTATTCTAAAATGTTCACAAACTTGGGAAAAAATGTTCTTAAATTTATAAATTTTACACAAATTGTAAAAATTGGTCTTGAATTTAAAAAATGTTAATGGATTCAAAAAATGTTGACAAAATTTTAAAAATTATTCACAACATTAAAGAAAAACAGGAAAAAAGGAAAATGAAAGAAGGAACGGGAAAAATAAATATAAATTCAATTAAAAAAAAGGAAAACTAGGTGAAAAAAATACAAAAGCAAAAGAAAAACAGGTTCAGGAAGGTTCTAGAACCTTTCCAAACTCGGTGGGAAAAAAATAAATATGGGCCAGCCCATACAAAGATGCGCCATTCGCTGGGGTCGCGTGGGACGGGAGAAGAAGCAGGCACCCGAGCTCATATGCTCCCGCATGAACAGTAAAATCGAAAAAAAATTCAAAAAATTCCAATTTTTTTGAGAGAAACATTGACAAAAGTTCTAAGTGCCTGCAAAAATTCGTCATGAAATCACATTTCTAGAAGGCGTGGCAAAAAAAACAAAAAAAGTACTCTGAAAAAGCTACTTTCAAACGCATTTTGAAGCACTGAATTTGTTTTTTTTTGCCACGCCTTACAGGAATGTGATTTCATGATGAATTTTTGCAGGCACTTAGAACTTTTGTCAATGTTTCTCACAAAATAAATTTGGAATTTTTTGAATTTATTTCGATTTTTTTCGATTTTACTCTTCATGCGGGAGCATATGAGCTCGGGTGCAGAATGGACTTTTCGGAAATATATCCTATTATTTTTGTGCAGTAAGAATTTCGAAACTAGGATCGACTATATTACTGTTTAGTGCAGACACTATTCTGAAATCAGCATGCTCACTGACAACTCTGATGGATTAACTCAGTTAATCCTTGTTCCTGTGCATGGCCGGCCCTGGGGTATGGGCGACGGGGCGACGGCCCAGGGCCCAGGCGAGGTGGGGGCCCATGATGGAGTATACATATACTATAGCCCAGCAAAAAATAGGTCAATTTTTTACAAAAAAAATTAAAGAAAAGAAATAAGAAGGGCTAGGCCCATCAGATAGCTAGCTAGCGATCGCTGCTGATCGATTAGCGAACGCGAAGCATCACGCGCCGTGACTTATGCCAAGTTGCCAGTTGCCAGGCACAGGACTGCTCGTTTCCTTCATAGGATAGGTTTGTCATGCGCCGTGACGCCCTTCGGCCTCCTCGCTCCATCGCTCGGCGCTTGCCGCGTCGCCCTCGCCGCGGCCGCCGCTGGCCTGCTGCCCGCTGGTCCAGCACGCCGCACGGCAGTCCGGCAGCCCGGCCATCCGGCATACGGCAAGGCGGCACCGTGGCAATACGCATACAAGTATACTGTATACATCCGACTACAAGTCTTGAAGTCTATAACGCGGCCGTCCCCAATTCGTGAAGTATGTTTGAATGTTTCCATCCATGTTTCTCAGTTCCTGTCCATCCCCAAACCCCAATTAGATAATTTTAGTAGTTTATTTATTCTTTATTTAGTATGTACGTATTCAACTATACATCCATGATCCATCCTTCAATTTCGGTATGCACGAAATTTTAAAATTTTCTAATCTAATTTATCATTTTTTTTCATTCTATGCACATGTCTAGGGTTCCGAGAATCCTGTGAGGCTCCTGTTCAGTTGATGCCTCATGCTCTTTCAGATATTTATTGATATTTGCAGTGTTACATAAATATCCTTCTGCTGCATGCTTATGGAGCTTACTTGAAGCCTCATTATGTTATGAGCGTTATCTGTTTAACCTACTGACTCTGGATCTCTCCGCTGTTCTTTCAGGCAGTGGTACTTTACTTGAGTTATTGCAGATGTTAGGAGGAGTACTGCGCTACAATGGGAAGATTAATCTTTATGTTTTTCACCCGTTGTGTTATGTATGTGTAAGGTCTAGGCACTGCCTTGCAAGTCATGTACTGAATCTAGTAGTCATTAGACAATGTGGTGCTCCCAACTGTAGTGAAAGAAATCACTTATGTTTTAGTACAAGCTGTCCATCGGAGATCATGCTGGTACTCTTGATAAACCTAAAAATGGATGTGTAGACTATGATGAAGTCAAGTGATCATGTCACATTACAGCTGATGCCGAAGTCGACGCTTGTGGGGGGGATTGTGGAGAAAACACAATCCTATACGCAGATGAAATGTCTATGTCCCCTAGAAATATAGGTTTGAATTTTTGGGTACTCCCACCCCATCTCGAGGAGTAATCCGGGTACCATTATCATATATAACTTGTATGCATACAAGTACGATTTTTGAAGTCTAAATACATTTGCAGAAGACCAACCACATTGTTGAAAGAAAAAAACTTGAAACTTTCAGCTTTACATATCGGCACATATATGTAATTTCTAATGTTCATTAGAAAAGAAATATTCACCTCGTCTGTTGCAACAAATAGATAGATAGCTCCCAAACACTCTGATGATTCTCATAAGATCTAAATTTGGCGCTGGACGGCTGGAAGCTCACTTTTGCCATAATAATAGAACATAGGAATGTTGGGCAAATTACTAGCGGGAGTAGCAACTGTTATAAGATAACGCAGACTTTGGTCAGTGCAAGAGGTGACGAGCCTACATCTGGCCAAAGAACTAGTTGGGGTAGGATTCTCATAGAATGGTTGATCCCGTGGGTTTAATTTTTTTGCCACAACTTTGTGAAGCTGGGCAAAGAGATTGGAAGCACCTTGGCAGACTTAAACTCTGAGAGCAACGAGAGCCGCTCGCATCTTCTTCCTAACACCTCCCATCCTCAAGACTCCAATTAATTAGAGTTGCAGGCATTACCGAACAGACAGGTCATAGAGGTGCACACGATTAACCACGCCATTGTTCCACACTTCGAGCGTTATATAAGATGACGCAAAGAAGTGAGAATAAGATTATCCATTTTTTAAATATCACTTTGCCAGACAATTGGTGGGTGGTGTAAATTAAGGATCACTTTGCCAGACAAATAGTGGGTGGTGTAAATTAAGAGCCAACCGGACATAGTTACTTTGGCCCCATATTTGTCTGTGGACAGCGCGCCACCCCGACTCTCATTTATTCGTGTCCGAAGACGCCCCCCCTCATAGTCAAACCCCCACATCGATACACAGACATGCGACTAAACCAACACACATAGTTTCATTTATAACACATAGTTCATACATCATACGGACATAGCATATGGGTTCATACAGACCACGAGACTACCAAATTGTTGGCATGTTCTGCTTAACTAAATTAGGACTATAGATAGGGTAAGGTCATCGTAGGCAGCCTCCCTTGTGCTTCCAATTGCCTTGTCCTCGTTGTTATGGAAGTAGCGGCTGAAGACGCAATACAGACCGAGGCCAATCTGCTGGGCTTTGGACCTGAATGTGTCAGAGGTGGCATGAGACATGTTATCGCCCTCTTTCAGGGGAAGCCAAATATGGAATGGACAGCCCGGGCTTGCCACTTCTCCAGGATCTGGGCATGGCCATCCTGCCTGGCATTTTTCTCCATGGCATGGTGCGCCTTCTCTCTCTTCACGGTGGTCATTCGGTGCATCCGTGGCCTTGCACATCGCTGCCATTGACCTCGGACTCCGAGCCCAACATCGTGGGGACAAGGATCCATTGTCAGAGAGTCGCAGAGCCTCTCTTAGCGGAGCGCAAGGACGTCCACTCGTCGTACCCTTGCTGCGATGATCGAGCAGACAGGAGGCGCGAGCTCAGCCCGGACATGGCGCCACTACTGGATCCCTGTCAGAGTGGCGGAAAGGCACCCGGCTGATGGACCCGGGGTAGCGCAGCTGGGACAACAACCTCACGTTTGGACTGTGAACCAAATTACTATCTCCTACTCATCTGAGCAGGCAGCAAGCTCCCAGTCGACGGACCCGGGCCGGCCGGACTTAGATTTGTTGGTAACCATGTCGAATATGGCCGGAGAGGAGCAGAGAGGTGTCGGCGAGGGTGGAGGGGGGAACGGAGCTGGCTGGCACAAATGGCTCGGATTTGGACCGGGGATGAAAATAAGAAGGGGATCTTGTGTGGTTGGGATGGGCAAATTTTCCACATGGTGGATGCATGGCGACCCTAAATCCGCCCTACATATGGGCAGTGGCGGAGCTTAGTTCAACTCTGAGGGGGCCGTACCCCCCCCCCCCACCCCCTCCCCGAGCCCAGGGCAAAACAATGAACAAAAATTACTGTGCATGACTTAGATTTAGGAAAAAAACAATTATTTTCCCTCCTAGTTGTTCACCCCTCCTGAGTCAAGCTCCACCACTGCATATGGGCTAGATATGAAGGGTGGCGGAGAGCCCAGACATTTGGACTAGCTATGAGGGGTCCGTTTGGGTGTTGTTTCTCTGTCCGGGCTCTCCGGACATATGAGGGGAAAGTGGGGGCTCGCTTGAAGATGCGATAAGGTGATAGCAGGTAAAATATATGCGCAGTAAGTTGATACATGCATATACTCTGTACTACATGTAACATCTTAAGTATACTAAGAAATGAATAGAGCAAAATTATAGGACGTAAAAAGCTAACAACCAGGTACTACTCCCTCCGTCGGGTTTATTTGGCTCCCTCGTATTTTGGATGAAATTTTAACCATCTATATTTGTTAACAAATTATAAAGTATATGAGACAAAGTATATTGTGGGTTCGTATTTGAAAGAGGTGTTCCACGGGAGAAAACCGCATCCAATGCACGGACGAACATCATTTCGCCTTAAGAAAATAGTATAACCCCCAGTAAGCTTCACTAGATCAAAGAGATAGAAATCTAGGTGCGTGAAACACCTATTGCCATGCATGTGCACGTTTCGGGTCTTACATGTGTGTGCAAGACGGGTCGGATGGGGAGCCCGCAGGCCGTTGCAGCGCAGTGCCCTGAGGGACACACCTATCGGCGCGCGGGTACCGTCTGTGCCGACGACGGCCACCGAGGGCACCTAGGGCCCCCGGGTTTTGGTCGCCGGCACGGCTCCCTCCCCTCCCTCCTCCCGGGTCGCCCCGTGCGCGACGGGGAGGAAACCCTTGCCGTCGCCGACGGGCACTCCATCCTTCTCCTCCCCTTCACCGCCGCCAGAGGGAGCGGCCAGGCGAAGCCTGGTCGGCGCCGCCGGCAGCAGGGAGATCTCGCCCTCTCACGCAGCGGGTTCGGCACGGGCCGAGGCGGCTGGGCCGGGTGTCGCGCTAGACGGCGGGCGCGGTAACGCGGTGGTGCCGGAGAAGTGCGTGACGGCGGCGTGCGGGGATGCGTGCTTGGGTGCTGGATGCGGTCACGGCTCCACCGGATCTGGCCCTCCGAGCGGCGCGGGCCGTGGGCGGCTTGGGTTGTGGGCAGCCTCCTCCGCCGTGGCCATCTTGGCTGGTGGAGGGGGCGGCGCGGTGGTGGTGGTGCGACCTTCCCTCCCTGCTGCACATGGGTCCGTGTTTAGCGACTGGTGGCGAATGCTTGGCCGACCGGTGGTGACTGGGGTGCTCTGGGGAGGGAGGTAGGGGTGCTTCCCGGCCTTGTTGTCGTGCACAATGGTAGCCCTGGTCCCCGGTGTGTAGCCTGGCTTTATGTCGTCAAGGGGCTCGCTTTGGGGGTGAAAGGAGGGGCCTTATGCCCCCTCCACTAGTCGGTGGTGGCTATGGGCTGTGGTGATGGGTGGAGTTGGTCTTGGACGCCGGGGCTGCGGCCTCGGTGGTGGGAGCTGCGGTGCCCATGGGCGGGCCGCGCGGCTCGGGTGCCGGCTGGCGTTCATGGCCGTGTGGGCAGCGTGGCGGCTAGCTTTCGGCGTCCGGTGGTGGGGGTGGCCAGCCTGTTTTCGTTCCACATACCCTGTTCCGGTGGTGGATAGTGCTGGCCGGGGTGAAAACTTTGTCTGCCTTCGGCCGACCGACGGCGGCGGCATCTATGGGCATCGTAACCTTCCTGAAGGCTCCGTCGTGGCCGCTCATGATGCTCCGAGACGCTCCAGGTGAAGACCCTGATCCTTTGGATCAGGTGGAGGCGGCGCTACAGCGTCGTGATCTTTCTGAAGACGCCGCTTTGGAGGCCCCGATCCGTCAATGTTTGGCTGCTCCTCTTCGTGGTGTCACATTTGAGGGCTTCTTTGAAATCTAGTGATGATTTATCTTCCAACCTATAGTGTGCTAGGTTCTACTTGGAGTTTGTAGCTGTTTTGAGTACCTCTGTATCCTGCTTTGAGTGTGTGTGGGTGTGTGTTGTATGCGAGGGTTTATGGTTGATCGATGATCATTGCTTTATATATAAAGCGGGGCGGAAACATTTTTGATACATGTGTGTGCAAATCCAGCTGAATATTAATCAACTAAACAAACTGTTCATTAAAGCATCTAGCTGGAATCAATTGGCGTGTCTCCATCCTAGCTTGATGTTTGCACGCGGGTGTTCTAGCGGAAAATAATCAGCCAGAAGACGTGTATCAGCCTGTGCTAACAAACATAAGAAAATGGAAAGCGATTATTTTCTACCGACTGATTTTAGCTTTCCGTAAGCCTCCTTTCTCGTACGCCATGTGCCCCTCTCCAACCTTACCCCCATCGAACCGTTCTCGTCCACACAAAAAATTCAGATCGAAGCTTTCCATCGTTTTCCTCATCTGGACGAGACGGGAGGGACTGACATTGTAAGAAGCACCGACAGATCGAGGACTAGGCGGGACTGACATTATTCCGTGTATTCAGGGTGCCACTACTGTCTCGCTGCCTTAAATATCACACAAACCATAAACAGACACAAAATTTTATAAGCAAAAACGGAGCAGGATCCCTTCCATCAGCGAGGGACCGGGCTCCAATGCGCCCCCAAGGCCCAAGGACACCTGAGGCGAGGCGGACCGGCCGGCAGCGGTGCCGGCTGGAGTTAAAGAAACCCTAGATGCCTTTTTGTTCGCCAGACGAAGAGGTAACATCAGGCAATGTTGATTTTGTATCACAAAAGTTACATATTTCCTCTGTTTCATAACATAGTGCATATAGATTTTTCTAAAGTCAAATCTCACAAAATTTGACCAACTTTGTGGAGAAAAACATTCATAGCTAAAATGCCAACCTTATATCAATAGGTTCATCATAAGATGTGTTTCATATTTTTTATATTTGGCATTGTACATATAAATAGTTTTCTCTACAAATTTGGTTAAAGTTTGTAAAAATTTGACTTTTTTAAAAAATCTACACGCACAACATTATGAAACGGAAAAAGTATTAGTTGTGTGATTTTTGTCAAAGCATTGCCCTAAGAGCATCTATAGCCGGGCGCCTGAAACCCGCCTCTTACGCCCGGGCGGGCCGCGGGGTCACTGCGCGGTCGCCAAATATTGACCCAGACGGCCCCTTCCAACAGCGCTCAAATGCCCGGGCTAACCGGCACCCCTCATATCCAACCCAAATATGGGGTGGATAAGCGGGCGCCGGGGCGTGCCCGGGCACACCCGTCATGTCGGACCCGGCCCACGCTAGCCCACCCGACCCTATATTTATTCCTCCCCATTTGCTCGCCGTACCAAACCATATCCACTTCACTCCACTCCTCTCCACTCCCCTCCACCACCCAAGCTCGTCTCCAACGACTTCTGACAGTCTCCGGCATGGCGGGCAGCTGATCCAATTCCTTCATCTCCAGAGCCGTCGACCCCGAGCTCATCCCACTCGGCCCCGAGGAGGAGATAGCTTCCGGCTTGCGCACCGTTGCGCCTGGGAGGAGGCATGTGCACGGCCGCGCTCGGACTCCTTCCGTTGAGAATCCATTGCATCCATCCAGATTGTGCATGGATCCGGCGCTAGGTCAGCCGTAGCTGCCACGCCGGAGACGATGCCGTCCTTCTGGCGTCCGAACGCGGTGGCGGCCGAGCAACCCCTCTGTTGGCGCGCCGAACATGAGGATGCACCATGGGCCTCCACTAGTAGAAAACGGGCGATTCGTCCCGGTTCGTGATGGCCATTTGTCCCGGTTGACGAACCGGGACTAAAGGGTCTGTACTAAAGCCCTACACCTTTACACCTTTACTCCAGGTTCGCCCAGGAACCGGGATAGATGGGGCTCCACGTGGCTGCTGCCGCTTGCCCAGGCAGGAGGGCCTTTTATCCCGGTTGGTGCCACCAACCGGGACCAAAAGGCTTCCACGCGTCAACAGTTCAGGAGCTGGGGTTTTTGAATTTTTTTCCTGAGGGGGGGGGGGGGGTTGGGGATTTTGGGGGTTTTGTAGGGTTAATTTAGGGGCTTCATATATTGTGTTAGCTAGCTAATAGAGAGAAGTGTCCTTTCTTTTCTCCGTGCTTGGTCGACGCTACGTATAGAGAGGACTCGACACACTAGCTAGCTAGTAAGCAAATGAAGAAAACCATTAAGTACATAAGATCGTCATGAACATATACATCGAGACAAGTGACCGACCTCTCCTTCTCTGATAGATTGGTCGAACAACAAGTTTTCGTATATCTATCCGACGCTACTGGCTACATATATATATATATATATATATATATATATATATATATATATATATATATATATATATATATATATATATATACACACACACACACACAATATAAGATCTCTTACAAAATCCCCTAACATCTGAACTCAACTTCCACATGGTATTCTCCGTGTTTGTCGATGACGTGGTCAATAAAGAATCCCGCCAATTCCTCTTGAATTGCTCGTATGCGATCTTGTGGTAGGAGTTCATCCCGCATCTGCCATATCTAATTTCAAGAAGGGAGTCAATACATATATATGAATGAAACTGAACAAAAATGATGGTAATAAAATAAAGTTGTGAATATTATTGCTTACGCACTTCATATTGTTGTTTAGAGTATCCCCGCTCACAGGTGGTGTGGTGGATGAACTCGCAAATGTAGTATCCACAGAAATCATTCCCGAGTTCCTGCCGCAACCACTTCACAAGAAATAGAGGTCAATCAAACTGATAAGCAAGCATGCTAAATGGTATTGATGAAACTAGCTAGAATCAATGGGAGATGCTCGGAACTAGCTAGTAGCTAGTACTTACTTTTGGGTGGTCAAATCGCAGCTGCGCCGGCAGTCCCAGAGCTTGTGTGGTGAACTTTTTCCAAACCCTGCCAGACAAAGAAAACAATTACTTGATATCAGGAAATTAACAAAGTTGCCGATATGGTGCGATAATGATCGATTGAACTTACTTCTCGAGCATTTTAGTCATGGTCGCATACTCCTCCGGATTTTTTCGTTTGGATTCCATGACGGTTACTAGTCCCTGCTCAAACTTAATCTCTAGCAGAATAAAGTGGAAGCTGCGCACGCATGCATAACTCATCAATTACATTATTATAACCTCGAGTAATAAGGGAAACCGAAATTTTTCCTAGACTTCCTGCAGATGTCGATGTACCAATCATGGAATCTTCGCATCACCGTTGTTAGGGAAGTACAGAGAAGTACATTCATTATCGGTTCATCTGCGTGCATTATATATAATTAAGTGTGTCAAAAACCATTACAGAACATCATGAATAGATAATTAAGTGTCCAAATTAATAGAAGTTCATCATCACATTAAAACCAAAGTACATACATAGTTCTCATCTAACAACATATAGCTCTTCAGAGCATCTAATTAATTAAACCATACATTAAAACTATGTAAAACATTTCAATGTGAAAACAAATGCGATCATAATCGCAATCAAGGTAAGAATTGATCCAACGGCATAATGATACCAAGCCTCGGTATGAATGACATATTTTCTAATCTTTCTAATCTTCAAGCGCATTGCATCCATCTTGATCTTGTGATCATCGACGACATCCGCAACATGCAACTCCAATATCATCTTCTCCTCCTCAAATTTTTTTATTTTTGCCTTCAAGAAATTGTTTTCTTCTTCAACTAAATTTAAACTCTCGACAATAGGGTCGGTTGGAATTTCCGGTTCACATACCTCCTAGATAAATAAAATCTATGTCACGTTGGTCGGCATAATTGTCATACACAATAAATGAACCAAATAGTTATAAAGATAATATATACCACATCCGAATCATAGACAGGACGAGGGCCAACGGCGGCGGATACCAAAACCATCGCACTATATAATAAGAAGCAATAATAAAAGTAAGAAAAATATACAAGCAACTATTTAAACATACAAGTAAGAAGTTTTTTTCCTTTCAGAAAGAAGATAAGAACAAGAGGCTCACCACGGTGGTGCCGGCGACGAGATCGGCACGGGCGATCGACGGCGGTGAAGAAGGGGACGGGACGTGACGGGCCACTAAACCTAGACAAATATTGAGGAAAATGGAGTTTGGAGGTCGAGCTTGGAGAGGAGAAAGCTTAAGTAGTGTGGCTCGGGCATTCCATCGAACACCTCGTGTGCATAGGAGGTGAGCTAGAGCACCACAAAGCCCTCTCCACTCACCGGCCAGAAAAAACAGAGCAGTGTGCTCTGCTCTTACACGAAGGGGTATATATAGGCATCTCATTGGACCCGGTTTGTGGCATGAACCGGGACTAAAGGGCATCCTTTGGTCCCGGTTCAAGCCACCAACCGGGACCAATGGTGGTGGGCCAAGAGCGAGGCCCATTGGTCCCGGTTCGTCACACCAACCGGGACCAAAGGGACCAGACGAACCGGGACCAATGCCCCCACGAGGCCCGGCAGGCCCCCTGGCCTCACGAACCGGGACCAATGGGCCCATGGGTCCTGGTTCGTGACTGAACCGGGACTAATGGGATTACCTGGCCCGAACGTAAGCCCTGACTTCTACTAGTGCTCGTCTGACGAGAACATGGCACGACGAGCGAGGCACCAGGCGCGGGAGGCGGCGGCAACCCTCGTGGAAGTGAAAGTCGGCGAGGCCAAGTCACATTCGCCAGCGCCCCTATGGCGCATCAGTTCGGGTGCCGCAACCGCATCATCGTCGACGTCCACGGCTTGTCCCAGGATGGATCCGTCATCGATCTGATGTCCGCCGGCACCGTTCGGGTTCTGGGTTCCGACGAGGAAGAGTAGGGCATGGGAGACGGCGGCGCCTTGAGTCCTCTGAGCCGGCTCGTGTCATGCCCTACTCTACCTTGCCAGTGACCGGACCAACACTTTGAGGAGCGCAGCCGGCGGTGGAACATGGCTAGGGCGGAGCCGGGCGAGCGGGGAGCGGAGAACCGGGCGAGCGTCACTTAGATTAGGTTTCACGTTGCATGTAATAATATGGATTTGATGTTTCTAATTTGAGGTATCCGGACGTGAAATGTATTTTTTGCGGTGTTACCGGTCACTGTCCGTGGAGCGTACATGTTGAGTAGCGTGACAAAGCACATGATGTTAACCAAACTCTGGTCTAGTGTGCTACTTGTGTGTAGTAGTGTGATATATCAACATAGGACTGTGATTACCTACTGTCAAATTCAAGGAGTTCCACTATATGTACACTTAACCTTATTGTGCGCTATTTCGCTCATTGAAAGCTAGGAACATAATTGTCTCCTCTTTGGTCTTGGTTGATTCTTTTAGACGCATCCTGTGAAAAAAAAGTGTGTCAGTAGCTTGGCAAATCATATGATGTTGAGAAATCTCGATTGTTTTACTTTAGTGGTAGATATATCGATTGACCATGTCACTGGAATTTAGGGTATCACAACTACACTAAATGAAGCTCTTTCATCTGTATATTTGGAGCATATATCACTTGAACCATCATGTGTGCTGATTTTTTTTCCTTCTGATGCTTCCTATCACTTGAACGCGTGTGCATTGAAAATAACAAAAGGAGCTCTATTTCTGTGTTATATACCTCCCCTCTCTCTCTCTCACACACGCACGCGCGCGCACACACACCCCCTTCCCTCCGTCTTTCAGTTGTTTCATATTTGTTTGTTTAAATAAGTGAGAGGAGATGAATGAAGTGAAGAGAGATAGCTAGTGATTGAGCTGGACAACGGTAGTTGGTGTAATATTGCTTGCTGAGAATGAATGTTGATGACAGAGTGGAAGAGTTTAGGTACCATGTACAATCTATGCTTACTGCTATCACCATAAAAGCAACTCGCCTCGCCCTTCCTCCCAATTATCTGTATCCGTCAAATGCCTTCTGGGTTGGCTAAAAAATGCTCGACAAGGCTTCACGAATGACCTTAATAACTTCGATTGGTACTATAGTCCCTTCTAGTATACTATGTGACAGTTTTCCAACTACCCAAAAAGGTGTTAAAATCCATTGATATGATTCCACATACTTTTTTCTGGACTGTGGATGAAACTTGCCCAGGAGCCAAATGCCTTATTGTTTGGAAACATATATTCAATCCAAAGGATTTCGGTGGTTTAGGCGCCAAAATAATTGCCCGCTAACGAAATATTCTGCTAAAGTGCTACAATCACCTGACCTCACTTTGGGTCAAGTAGTTCCTTGCTAAGAACTCCATACTGATTCAGATGTACCATTAGTCCCTTAACTCAAACAAATTGCATGGTTTAGGTCAAGAACTCAGGAATCGATCGATCTAGGCCATAAACTAATTTATTTTATCAAATAAGTCCTAAACTGATTTGTGTTGTGGAAAACCGGCCACGTGGGTGCCACGTCAAAATTGCTTAGACTCTTTGTGTTTTGGTTAACTTCTAGACGCCATTATTGCAAACCGACCATCATAGTGCACCAAGGAAAAATATAAAAAAGAACAGGTACTTAACTAACAATCTCAGGTAGGTGAAAGCCGCTCAAAAATCACCACAATATCAAGCGCTTTGTGAGTTTTTTTATCCATATGGCACAGCAAAAACTATTGGTGTGTATGAAACACGAGTCTTAATAAAAAAATCCAGCCTCAAACTAAAATTCCTCAAACGTGTGACCCCCGTGTAGATCAAATCTACAAGCTTTTACAAAAAATATATATTCTTTCTCACCTAAAGCAAAACCCATAGAATCTGAAGCATGACTTTGGTTAGACAATTGGTGTACTCTTATATCTGCATAAAAGGACTATAGAAAGCCTGACCCTTGTATTTCTGTTTAGTATGCCATCAAGATGAAAAAAAAACAATTTGAGCTAAAGAACATAAACATCAAGTATAAGATCCAATCTAATACCCCCGCACATCACCGTGTGCTGTATATCATACCATTATATACTCATAGAAAATCTCATGATGCCATTGTTGAGAAAATGTACACAACAATATATTTACCACTCAAAGTCAACTCCTAAGACAACTATGAAGATTCAAGGATATCAATCATAATATCACCAACGAAGCTCCACTAGTAGAAAAAGGGCCTTTAGTCCCGGTTCATGAACCGGGACTAAAGGGTCGGTACTAATACCCTCACCCTTTAGTCCCGGTTCTATCCAGAACCGGGACAGATGGGCCTCCACGTGGCCTGTCCGCTGAGCCCAGGCAGGAGGGCCTTTGGTCCCGGTTGGTGGCACCAACCGGGACCAATAAACATCCACGCCAGCATTTCTTTAGCTCTGGTTTTGTTTTTTTTCAAAAGGGGGGTTTGGGGGTTTTGGGGGTTAATTTAGGTGTTTCATATATTGTGCTATAGCTAGCTAATTAATAGAGAAAAGTGTCATTTCTTTTGTCCGTGCTTGGTCGACCACCTCTCCTTCTCCGAGAGATTGGTCGAACAACAAGTTCTCGTATATCTATCCGACACTACCGGCTACATATATACAATAATTATCTTTTACAATACGGACGCGTGGTCCACATGGTATTCCCCGTCTTCAGCGATCACATAGTCAAGAAAGAATGCCGCCAATTCCTCTTGAATTGCTCGCATGCGATCTGGTGCTAGGAGTTCATCCCGCTTCCGAAACATCTAATTTTAAGAAAGGGGTCAATACACACACACACACACACATATATATATATATATATATATATATATATATATATATATATATATATATATATATATATATATATATATATATATATATATATATATATATATATGAATGAATGAAACTCAACACAAATGATGGTAATAAAATAAAATTGTGAATATTTTTATTTACGCACTTCAAATTGTTTGTCGGAGTAGCCCTCTCACAGGTCGTGTGGCGGATGGACTCGCAAAGCGTAGTATCCACAGAAATCATTCCCTTGTTCCTGCCACAACCACTTTACAAGAAACAGAGGTCAATCAAACTAATAATTAGCAAGCACATGCTAAATGGTATTGATGAAACTAGCGCTTGAATCACTAGGAGATGCGCGTGGAATATGCTACTATATAGTACTTACTTTGGTGTCTAAATTGCAGCTTCTTGGTAGTCCCGGAGCTTTTTGGTGAATTTTCCCAAGCCCTGCCATACAAAGAAAACAATTACTTGATATCAGAAATGAACAAAGTTGCTGATATGGTGGATAATGATCGATTTAACTTACTTCTCGAGCAATTCAGTCATTTCCGCATACTCCTTGGGATCTTTTAGTCTCGAGTCTAAGACAGTTACTACTCTGCTCAAGCTTAATCTCTAGGAGAATATAGTGGAACCTGCGCACGCATGCATAACTCATCAATATTACATTTCTATAAGCTGGACTAAATAAGGGATACCGAATATGCCACAAGACAGTAACACTCACGTGTAGTTGTAAGGAAAGAGTATTGTATTTTTGTGTTCATTTATTTCCAACGATCGTAGCAAGTTGGCCTCGGTTTCCTTGGCACGATATTTAAACTCATTTGCATCGATGAGATATGTGTTAATGAACCCAATATCACCCACTTGTTTTTTCTTCATTTGTGCGATCTTCAATCTGCATAATATAGTGAGGATATTTATAAATACATGCAATGAAAGAGCTGAGTTATATATAGATACTAATTAATGACAGAAGGAGTACTACTTACAGACAGTAGCAGGTGACCGTTGCTTTATCGAGGGCCAATTGATTGAAAAACTGATAGAACTCCTCAAATGGAATAGGCAACAGTTCAATTCCAAGGAGGTCATGCTCCTTTTTAACTCTCACATACAAAATATTCCTCCCCTCAGACTCTTTGGAGGTTTTCATGTACCAATCATGCAATCTTCGCATCATCGTTGTTAGAGAGCTTTCATCTTTGACGAGAGGCTTCCCATACTCATATCTTTGTATCTGCACCTCCAAGAAATCAAATTGTACATCGTCGGGCAGGTAATCTTCAGGATTGCCATAACCGGGCACCATCCTCGGATCGACGATGTCGCTAGCAGGCACCTTGAGCGGGGGGCACGATTGCTTCGCTTGTTCGCCGAGCTGGGCAATTTGTTTCCCAGCTCGTCGTTCTTTCATCCTTTGATCACTGATAGTACTTCCCGATCTCTCCGCTTCGGCAAATGCCTTTCCAATAATGCGCTCATAGTTGCCTTTCGGCGGAGACTTGGGTGGTTTTGTCAGTGCAGCCAGAGTGCGCTTCGCTTTGACCGGATCTACCTTCTCCTCCGGAGGTGGATTTCTCTTTGCTTTCAACCCTTGAAACCAGTCATCCACTTCGTCTCGCACGATCTTCGCGTTTTCCTCCTCGCTCCTCTCGACGGTAACTTCTCCGAGTCTTCAAAGAAGGACCGAATCAGTATCTCCTCCGCCTTTGGCTGTCTGCTAGACGCCGGCAGAGCAGACGGAGCGGATGTCTTCTTTCCTTGCTTACGAGGCGGAGGAGAAGGACTACGACGCGCCGGAGCAGCCGGAGCGGCGGCGGGACTCTTCCTCCCTTGCTGACGAGGCGGAGAAGGAGGAGGCTGGCTGCCCGGACGCGCCGGTGCAGGCGGAGAAGGAGACGGAGTGCCGCCACGTGCGGAGAAGGAGCCGGCCGAGTGCCCTGATCGTCACTCGCCGGAGGAGGAGGCGGAGGAGGCGGAGTGCCCTGACTCGCCGGAGGACGAGGAGGAGGCGGAGTGCCTGACTCACGGAGGAGGAGGAGGAGGCGGAGGCGCCCAGTTCGGAAGGTTGATGAGATCCTTCCGCCATAGGCATGGAGTCTTGAGCAGAACCCAGCCGATACTCCCTTCACCGGTAGGGTGGTCAAGCCGAGCTCCTCAAATCCCTCCGTTATTTCATCGACCATCACCTTAGCATATCCTTCGGAATCGGCGGCGGTGAAAAGTTGAGTTGGGTTTAGTAGGATAAGCAGAGCCAACAGCCGCCTTGACCTTCAAATTGCTCCATTGCGCCATAAGGTGGCAACTTTCAGCATCCGTGATAGCATCCACGGATAGCTGGCAGGAGCCGTCAAGGCATGCTGCTCTGGCTGAAGCAGCTCGGTGGAAGCCACGCTGCTTCTCCGCTGAGATGGCGGGTAACCGGGGAAGCTTCGGCAGGTCGTTTGTTGTGATCTGCTGCTTCTCGTTCCTCTTCTCGTTCCTCTAGCCCCATTACCCTTTCATGCATCGCCTGCATTAGGCTCTGCTCCAATTTCTTCCTCCTCTCATGGGTTTTGTAACCCCCTGCGTCCGGAAATCCAGCCTTCCACGAAAGGGAGCCTGGCGTGCCTCATGTCCGTCCAGGGTGCTCAGGATTCCCGAGGGCCATTGTGAGCTCGTCCTTCTCCCTGTCTGGAACGAACTTCCCTTGCTGCGTTGCTTCGATATATTGCATAAGCCTCTTGACTGGTATGTCCAATTGTTAGTCCGTCCAAATGCACTTCCCCGTTATAGGGTCCAAGGATCCGCCGGCCCCGAAGAACCAAGTCCGGCAACGGTCTGGCCAGTTCATTGTCTTGGGTTCGATCCCTTTATCAAGCAGATCATTCTCAGCCTTGGCCCACTTAGGCCGGGCTATGAGGTAGCCACGACCCGTGCGATGGTGAAGCTTCTTCTTCGTAACATTTCTCTTGTTTGTCGCTGACATCTTTTACTCTTTTCGATGTCTTGTAGGCCACAAATGCGGGCCGATCATCTCGATCTTCTCATATTTGCTCGTGAATTCTGGTGTCTTATTTTTTCGACATACGTATTGAGGTCTTTCTTCCAATTCCTGAATAGTTCTGCCATCTTCTTAAGAGCAAAAGACTTGATTAATGGCTCTATTACTGGCTTCTCCGGATCATCCTCTGGCGGTAGGGTAAAATTTGACTTCAGCTCAGTCCAAAGATCATTTTTCTGCATATCATTGACACAAGACACCTCGTGGTCTTCGTTCTTAGGCTTATACCATTGGTGGATGCTGATCGGGATCTTGTCCTCACCGAACCAAATGCATTCTTTGTCGGTAGGGTTCAATCGGTTGGCCGTCGCGCGATTTGTATGATCTCAAACTTTTCATCCGAGCTCAACTTTTCTTGGGCCTCGTCTCTTTACCGAAGTTGTGCTCGATCCGGAGGGCTAGAAAAAGAACAAAGGCGAGAGTTAATTAATATGTGTACATATATACCAAAACAAAGACGAGAGCTAGTCAAGACAGCTTAACTAATATATATACCTGGCGGACTCGGTTTGGTGATCACCGGAGCCGTCCTCACGGTCTACTTCTTCACCCTCTCCTTCTTGCACGGCATTGGGTCATCGGACCATATAAATCATAGCCAGCTGCTTCTTCACCCTCTCCTTCCAGACCATCGTTGTCGACGTTGAGAAACATCATCGAGGAGATGGCATCACTTCCGTGTGCGATTATGTCCCTCAACATTCTTGTGCTTCGTCTCGGGGGGTGTCCATAGTTTCTACAAATATTTACAACATGGCAATTATTATTCAAACATAACAGATATGGATATATTAGTGCCAACGTAGAACTAGCTAGCTAATCACAATAAGGAATCATATTAGTGGCCTCGACGCTGCTTCTCTAGGGTTTGGGGTGGCCTCGACAACGCTTCAAGGGTTAGGGGGTGGCCTCGAGAACGCTTCAAGCTAGGAGGGGGTACGTATATCGACCCCCCCCACGTGTTGAAGCTATCGGGAGGGGTCGGCGTTGAACAGTACATCTATGTCCCACAAGTGGCGTGGGCATCGGCGCCATGTAGGGTAGAGGGTCGTGGATCGCCGGCGGTCGAGGTCAAGGGTCGAAGATCGCCGAGGTCAGGAGGTTGCCTAGTGTCAAAGGATTCAACAAAACCATGTCTTCATCATTAGGCGAAAATAACAGGTGCATGATGGTGCGAAGCTCTCAAAGTTGTTTTGGAGCGGAGTCCAGATAGGATAACCCGCTTTTTGGTACAAAGTTCAGCAAAAGGCAAATTATCCTATCCAGGACTCCATTCGAACAACTTTGGAGGACTTCATACCATCATGCCATGGTTACTCCGGCTAATGATGAAGCCATGGATTTCTTGAATACTTTGACACTATAGGAACCTCGACCTGAAACCTTCGACCCTTGACCCCTTAACGACCCTCGACCCTCTACCCTAGTTCCGACCCTCGACCCTCAACGATCCTCGACACACTCGTTATATCGACAACGACGCAACATACATATACATGGGAAAATAATGTTATCGGGAGGGGTATCGGTACCCCCCCTCGTGTCAAAGTTTCTTCTTTCTCCTCTATTCCTTTCTTTCTTCTTCTCCTCTTCTTTTTCTTCTTATCCCTCGAGAAAGGAAAATAAGGAAAAGGAAGAAAAGAGGAAGAAGGAAGAAGGAAGAAGAAGAAGAAAAAAAAAGAAGAAAAAAAGAGGAGAAGAAGTCCTTTCTTCTTCTCCTCTTCTTTTCTTCTTTTCCTCTCATTCTTTTCTTCTTCTTCTTCCTTCTTCCTTCTTCCTCTTTTCTTCCTTTTCCTTATTTTACTTTTCCTCTACACTAACCTAATTAAAATGCACTAACCTAATTAAAATTGTAACTTTCTATATATGAACAAAAACTAAACTAATAAAATAAAAACATATACATTATAGCCACATACACATATACATCACATATGAACAAAACAAATAAACTAATAAAAATAAAAACGGGGCGGCTCGGCGGCGGCTCTACAAGGCGGCGGCGAGGGCGACGGCAGGCGGCGGGCGAGGGCGTCGGCGACGGCGACGACGGCTTCAGGCGGCAGCAGAGGGGGGCGACGACGGGCTCGGGCGGCAAGGCAGGGGCGACGAGGACGGCGGGCTCGGGGCAGGGCGACGACGGGCTCGGGCGGGCTGGGCAGGGCGTGGCTGGCGACGACGGGCAAGGCGGCGACGACGACAGCGGCGGCGGGCGGCGGGCGGCGTCGAACAGCGGCATGGCGCAACAGGGCAGGGCGACGACGGGCAGGGCGATGACGGGCGATGGACGGCAAGCGGCGGCGGGCAGCGGACGGCGTCGATCTGGGCAACTGGCGGTGTCGATGAGCTCGGCGAAGTAGCGGACGGCAGGCGGCGGCGGGGGCAGCCGGACGGCGTCGATCGGCAACTGGCGGTGTCGATGAGCTCAGCGTCGTCGGGGAGAAGCTGGCGAGGAGATGTGAAATTTTCACAAGTCCTGGTTATATAGCAAGGGCATTGGTCGGTTGGTGGCACAAACCGGGACTAATGCCCTAGTCGGTTGGTAGCACCAACCGGGACTAAAGGGGGCATTAGCCCCGGTTGGTGCCACGAACAGGACCAATGCCCTTTAGTCGGTTGGTGCCACCAACCGGGACCAAACCATGTGCTGCCCGCGCCAAATGTTTAGTCCCACCTCGCTAGTTGAGAGGAGCCGCACCAGTTTATAAGGTGCGGTGCGGCTCCCTCTCGAGCTCCTCTCTAAAGCAGGCTTTGGGCCTATCTCGCCACTGTGCTGTGGGCCTGCTGGGCCTTCAGCGGGCATGAATCCTGGCCCATAGGGTTTCTAGTCGTATTCAGGCCGTGGGGGCCCGATGGGTGGCACTTTTTTTGCTTTATATTTTATTTCTTTTTGCTTTTAGTTTTAGAAAAATATAAACTTTCTATTAGTGCCATTAGTTTTAAAATTTGAAAACACTTTTTTGTTTTCTTTGTTGCTTTATTTATTTTATTTTGTTTCTACTTACAACAAAATACTTATTGTTGCTATTTTATTTTTTCAAGTTTTTTGTTTTGTTTTCTGCATTATTTATTTTCTTTTGGTTTTTGCTTTATTTTTTAATTCTTTTTGCTTTTAGGTCAGCAAAATTATAAACTTTCTGTTAGTGCTTTTAGTTTTAGAAAAATATAAACTTTCTGTTTGTGCCATTAGTTTTAAAATTGAAAACACTTTTTTGTTTTCTTTGTTGCTTTATTTATTTTATTTTGTTTCTACTTACAACAAAATGCTTATTGTTGCTATTTTTATTTTATTTTTCAAGTTTTTTGTTTTGTTTTCTGCATTATTTATTTTATTTTGGTTTTTTGCTTTATTTTTAATTCTTTTTGCTTTTAGGTCAGCAAAATTATAAACTTTCTGTTAGTGTCATTTGTTTTATAACAATTATAAACTTTCTGTTTGTGCCATTTGTTTTATAAAATTTGAATTCTTTGAAATTTGTGTGAATCACAAGTTTGTGAGCTCAACAAAGGCGTGAGGGGCGGGCTTATAAACGGTTTGGCGCCCTTCGGTTGGCGAGGTTTTCAAATTCATAGTTTTCAAATGAACTCTGAAAAAGTTGGCATAGCATGTTCATGAACAAATCGGATAATGGTATCATACTCGTGTGTTACAAAGTTGGCATGGTATCATCATAATAGTTGCGGGAGAAAGTCTTCACTTTTTCTTCGCTTGTGTCGTTTGCTTATTGCGCCGTAACCATGGATAATCTTCATCGTTTATCGGGATGCTTGGGTCAGCCTTGACTTTGAAGGGGGAATTCATGAAACTTTTCATACTCTTGAGACATGTCATCTTGCCCTCCACTCCCGGGATGTCCCTTTTCCTGAAAGAACTATGTGGCGCTTTGGCTCATTGTATGATGTATTCGCTTCCTTATCTTTCGCAGGAACCACATCACCTTCGCAGGAACCCTCTTCTGGGAGGCTCGCCGTCAACATCACCGAGGTCATCTCGTCGATCTTATACAGAATGCACCGCATACCGGGCATGCGTTCAGATCCTTGTAGGCACCACGGTAGAGGACACAGTCATTAGGGCATGCATGTATCTTCTCCACCTCCAATCCTAGAGGGCATACGACCTTCTTTGCTACGTATGTACTGTCGGGCAATTCGTTATCCTTTGCAAGCTTCTTCTTCATTATTGTCAGTAGCTTCTCAAATCCTTTATCAGGCACATCATTCTCTGCCTTCCACTGCAGCAATGGGGCACATCGTCTGGTTCCTCTTGATCTTCAGCAGCTTCGCCCGTTGCAGCACCATCGTGCACATCGTCTGGTGCATCTTGATGTTCAGTAGCATCACCGTATTCAGGGGGCACATAGTTTTCATCGTACTCTTCTTCCTCGCCGTCTTCCATCATAACCCCTATTTCTCCGTGCCTCGTCCAAACATTATAGTGTGGCATGAAACCCTTGTAAAGCAGGTGGGTGTGAAGGATTTTCCGGTCAGAGTAAGACTTCGTATTCCCACATATAGGGCATGGACAACACATAAAACCATTCTGCTTGTTTGCCTCAGCCACTTCGAGAAAAGCAAAAAGAAAAAAATAAATATAGCAGAAAAGAAAAAAATCTATATAAAAAACTACTCATAAATGAGCATAGATGCGCTTATAGAGAAAATTCAACCTAAATTCATAATAAATTTCTACTAACTTCAGAGAAATTCAGTATGAATTTAGGTTAAATTCCCTGTATAAGGGCATCTATTTTCATTTTGAGAGGAGCTCAACATGGCAGAAAGGGAGGTGCTTATAAACTGGTTTGATTCCCCTTCGATTGGCGAGGTGGGACTAAACTCTGGGCGCAACGAGGACCAACCCTTTAGTCCCGGTTGATAGGATGAACCGGGACTAAAGGGTGCTTTGGTCCCAGTTCAAGCCGCCAACCGGGACCAATGATTGTGGGCCGGGAGCGAGGCCAATGGTCCGGTTCGTCCCACCAACCGGGACCAAAGGTCCGGACGAACCGGGACCAATGGCCCACGTGGCCCGGCCGGCCCCCTGGGCTCCTGAACCGGGCAAATAGCTCCATTGGTCCGGTTACGGATTGAACAGGACTAATGGGCTAAACTGCCCTGGACGATAGCCCCTTTTTCTACTAGTGCTCCCGAATAGAGAATGTACTCGAGGGAGAGCTGGTGAAGCTCGATTCCCGCAGCTATATGATCCCCCGATTTAGCACCGAAAGTTCGAGGCCTCTGAATGTATCCACGCGAACCAAATTAGCGATTCCGCAACACTTCATGGACCAGCAAGAAAACCAACGGAAGTGATAGAGAAGGAGACGCAGCCTAGTGGGGGAGAGATGGCGCATGCAGTAAGGGGTCATGCTCCAAATGACTTGTGCGTCCAAAGGGTGGGCGCCTCCTATTTATGTAGGTATCCTTGGGGGAGGCTGACTTGGGGAAGGGGTTCCCATTTTATGGCCGGTGCAGCAGAGGAGGGAGATACTCGGTGATCTTCTGCATCGAGAGGACCCCCCCAAAAGAATAGGGGGCACACCAGGGAGGGGGTCCTTTGGGACCCCTTCCCGCTTTCTTCGGATTTCTCCTCAGCAAAACAGGGCACACAACATGTGGCATGGGCCCATGTGGGAGCTACCCCAGGCGACGTGGAAGCAAAATTCTAGACCATTCCAGAAACTTCTATGGGCTTCCATAACTTTCTGAGACCTTTTCGGCATCACCGAGACACTCCAGGGACCACCCCCAGAATATTTCTAAGACCATCTTTAACACATTTAGTGCCCTTCTTTCATTCTCCTGAGATGTCCAGTTCTTGTTAGAACCCCTAGTCATTAAGCGTGTGACACTTTGATGTCTACAACACAACTTATTCTTGTAGACTCATGTTGGGCCTCGAAGCGCAGATTTTTGTAGGACAATAGTAATTTTTCCTCAAGTGGATGACCTAAGGTTTATCAATCCATGGGAGACGTAAGATGAAGATGGTCTCTCTCAAAAAACCTTGCAATCAAATACAAGAAATCACTTGTGTCCCCAACACACTCAATACAGTGGCAAATTGTATAAGTGCACTAGTTCGGCCAACGGATGGTGATACAAGTGTAGTATGGATAGTAGATGTATGTTTTTATAATCTAAAAATATAAAAACAACAAGGTAACAAGTGATAAAACGAAGCACAAACGGTATTGCAATACTTAGAAACAAGGCCTAGGGTTCATACTTTCACTAGTGCAATCCCTCAACAGTGCTAACATAATTGAATCATATAAAAATCCCTCAATGTTCGACAAAGAATCACTTCAAAGTTCTTATCTAGCAGAGAACATAAGATGAAATTGTTGTAGGGTACGAAACCACCTCTAAGTTATCTTTTCTGATCAATCTTATATTAAGCCATCCCTATAAATGTCACAAATAGCCCAAGAGTTCGTACTAAAATAAAAGCATATGATACGCATCAACCAACTCTAATGTCACCTAGATACTCCAATGTCACCACAAGTTTCTGTGAGTTGATTATTCTATATGCATCAAACAATTTCAGATTCATAATATTCAATCCAACACAAAGAACTTCAGAGTGCCCGTAGATTTCTACCAGAGAAAGTAGGACGAAAACGTGCATCAACCCCTATTCATAGATTACCCCAATGGCACATCAGGAATCTGCGAGTTGAGTGCCAAAACATAAATCAAGTGAATCAATATAATACCCCATTGTCACCACAAGTATTCATATGCAAGACATACATCAAGTGTTATAAAATCCATCAAAGTATTCAATCCAATAATAGTGAAACCTCAGAGGTAAAAATCAATTCATCACAACAAGATAGAGAGGGAGAAACACCATATGATCCAACTATATTAACAAAGCTCGCGGTACATCAAGATCGTGCCAAATCAAGAACACGGGAGAGAGATCAAACACATAGCTACTGGTACATAGCCTCAACCCCGAGGGTGAACTACTCTCTCCTCGCCATGGTGGCCACCGGGATGATGAAGATGGCGTCCACTTATGATTTCCCTCTCTGGCAGGGTGCCAGAGAAGGCCTCCATATGAGATCGCTTCCGTACAGAGGCTTGCGGTGGCGGAGCGGAATTCCTTTGCTATTTTCTAGGGTTTTCTATATTGGAATTATTGGCATTGATTTCACATCAGGGGGCCCCTGAGGGAGTGACAAGCTCGGGGTTGTACCCTTGGGGCGCCCCAGGCTTGTCATGCCCTCGTGGCTCTTCTTGCCATTCCTCGAAGCTTCGGGGGTCCCTTTTTGTCCATAAAAATTTACCATAAATTTTTAGCCCATTCCGAGAATTTTTTTTTCTGCATAGAAAACTACGCCAAGGTTGTTCTGCTGAAAACGGTGTCAGTCCAGGTTAGTTCTATTCAAATCATTCCAAAATCATATAAAATTATTGTAAATATGGCATGAATACTTCATAAATTATAGATATGTTGGATACGTATCACCCTTCATGTTCGGCAATATATGGACATACCCGAAATATCTTCTGATTAATAATTAGCAACCGGATCTGGTAATGTCCCATATATAAACAAAGATCTTTGTTGAGTGAACCATTTGTTTGCATACACAATTCCCTTCTCTTCATAATACGTAGAAAACCCCGATGAGAGAATTCAGTTGGTACCCTTGTGAAGCAACTCCTTGCTGATCGCAATCGAAATTATCCTTGTTACCAGTTTTTGTTCTCTTTCCCCGTCTCACTATTCCACTATCCTCATGATCACTATCAATCTGCATCTGCCAGATGGTGATGGATAATATAATATTGAGTGGACCTGGAGAGGGTCTATTCATCATCGGAGGAGCAAATCATAGTCTTGAACTATCGAGTCCCTTGACATATTCTTCCGATTTACTCAAAAGTTACCTTTATGATCCCCCATTTAAAGGTAACGTTTGGCAGCCCAAAAATAAGCATCTGGTATGAAGTTCCATGATACTCTCATGGTCTAAGGATGTGATTATACGTTAACACATAATATGGTAATACCGACAACAAGGTGAAAATGGAATCTCGCATTATATCATAAGTGGTCTATCCGACACCATTGTTCTGTCCATAATGTGTTCTCATTTATTGTTGGCATCCTTGTTCATTTAACAATGCCCTACGCGCTGGAAAACAAGATCATGCAACACACGAGCTCGTCTTAGAGTTAAGTCTAGGCCTAATTTTGGTGTTTATGTTTTCACACAAGCAATTGATTTTTTGTGTGACTCTCACAATCAAGAACCATTGCAGTTATAACATAGAAATATAAACATTAATTGAACATGGAAATAAAATAATAATTAGTATTTCCTATAGGGCCTATGTCCAACACGTGTCTATAGTGCACGAGTACTTGTTCCTCTTAAAACTTTCTAATATTGACACAAAAGGAACCCAACAGTCAATAGTGTGCATCCCTTTTTGAAACCATAAGGCTGCATTGCATGTTAAGTGCATAGTAGAAAAATGTACCCAAAGCTTACGTTGAACAATGTACATGCAAAAACATATTTTACACCGTTTCTTCTACCATTTCGGATTATACCCGTCGAACTCACGGAAATCAGAATAAGGAATGAGCACACCATGCGTAGCTGAATGGGCATATGAAAAAAGGGCAGCACTCAACAGGGAATGAACATGTTCCTCGTTATCATCATATTAATCATCTGGGGAGGACTAAAATTTCGATTCTGCAAGATTATACAAGGTCTATCTCGAGGCGTGATGCACTCAAAGAACATGATCCTCTAGTTCTTGTTCATCATGGCACCCGGTGGGCCGAAGCGGATCTCCTTGTAGAGGAGCTTGCAGAGGATGCGAAGAGATTAGAAGTGCCTACTCCATGGACTGAACATCTCGCACCACTCCGCCCAACAAGAACTTTATCTCAGAGACTGCTTCATCAAATGAGTTGTGGACAAGGAGCACCCTACCGAGTGTGGTCTTGTTGTGCCCTAGAGAATTATTGATGGTCTTCGCAAGCATGTCGGACACCTTATGCCATAAAAATCAGTGATGGTCCTTGCCGATGACGTTTGGAGGTCATCCAAACAACATACTGTATTCAAGCAAGCATCAAAGATAGCCTTGCTTTGTGTGTTGCTGTCCTGAACAAGCTTATGCAGATCTGCAAGGCAGGGCTCAATCACCGCCATGCGTGTAAGAGTATGGACTTTGCAGATCTAGCCAGTGTTGCCCACCTCAGATTCACTCACCCAAGCGCAGGTACACCAAAGTGTTTTGTGTTGAATCACCTGATGGGATCCACACGTTTTGCTAGCTTTTGGGAGCAAATCCAAGTAACAAAGAGTTTGAACGGAGAGAAATTTTTTGGTGAGACTTTCTAGGATCGATACATGGCTCTAGTACCAAATGCTACGAACTTGCAACACTTCCTCACATCATGCCAGGATATTGTAAGCTGAACTTGGGGTTTGATTACTTGAAGAGGGAGAAGAACATAAGTACAAGAGGAAGGAGAGGGCTCTGTTCAGAGTTCAGTTCATCGATAGCCTACACACACGCATCACTACTGATGAAGTATACGTTACACTCATTAGGATGGGCCTCGCCCACCACACTGTGTGCCCAAGTGGTAAGATAGGGGCATTGCACGTAGATCCTGAAGAAGGCCAGCTTCTTCTTCAGCTCGAATAACCGGTGTCACTTCAAGTTTCTCTCAAAAAGACTATTGATGGTGTGGGCAAAAGTGATTAGAAAGCAGCACTTGAGTCGATTCCATATAGGTGCACCTTCATGGTGGAAGCACACCAATGTAGTTCTGTGTGCCGTGATATAAAATTCCCAATGCCTCACATGCTCCAACATAAATAAATAGAAACTCTGGAAACACACACATACACAAATGGAAACGCTTTGCATTGCTAGAAACCTTTATATGGAGAGCATTGTGCTACTTTCTCAGTATTTCGACCATAGTGAGACTTCTACTTTATAACGGTGCTTTGAAGAACGAGCAGGGAGAAGGCATAAGATATTTATAGGGGTTGTGCCTGGAATATATATGAAGTAACTATCTGGTGGTAGTTGATGCTATAGCTGTATTTCTTATTGATATGAATATGCGAACAACAAAGTGTAGGAACCAACAAAATATAGCATGCTAAAAGCCTTAGCATATTATCATTACCAGAGTTGCTACTCAACTACTCGAACCACTCATCTAGCAAGGACCTATACACATGTTAAAAATCCTTAGGACATCATGATTGCTAGAGTTGCTATTCAATTAATGTAATTCTACTAGGAACCACTCATCTAGCGACGATCTATATAGAGGGCAGCAATTCATCTCTCTTTATATTGCAAGAACGACAAATCAAGCATTTTATTTTGAGATATTTAGAGCAGGGAGCTAATTACAAGAAAAAGACTTTGTGGTTTAGAGAGGGAACCGGCCGTGCACTGTTTTTATCCTTCTTCAGAACATGTAGGAGAAATTACAAAATTATAGATGTCGGATTTGAATCCAGATGGTAAAATTTTACATCAGTTTATCAACCCAACCAACTTATCCTAAATTTCTCAATTAAAAACAGGTTTGATGATTAAAAATCAAACAATAATGAATTTGAAAAATGTTCATGCACTTCAAAAATTATTGTCAAAACTAAAAAATGCTTGGAAATTTTGAAAAATATTTCCAATTTCAATTATGTTTGCCGATTTAAAAAGTTGTTCACAAATTTCTAAAACATTTTCAAGAATTCAAAATTTTGCATGAAGTAAGAAAAATCACTATTTCAAATATTCACAAATTCATAAATGTTCACTAACTTGGAAAAATATTTTTGTTTAATGTTTTTTCATGAATTGCAAAAATGTTCATGAATTCAAAAAGTGTTCATGGGTTCAAAAGATGTTCACAAATTTCAAACATGTTTACAAATTTTAAAAAGTGTTCACAAAATTTTAAAAGAAAAACAGGAAAAATAAAATAAAGGAGGGAAATAAAATAAATAAATAAAAAATAAAAATAAAAAACGAAATAATAAAACACAATCAGGCAAAAAAAAGATAAAAAAATTTGGTTCAGGGAAAAAACCCTGTATGGGCCAGCCCGTAGAGAGACTTGGCGCATGGGCAGGGTATCTGCTGGGTCGCATCAGAATAGGAGAAAAAGAAGGGCGTGCCTATATATCGCTTAGCCCGAGGTGGAAACAACGCTCGCCCACACAACGCCCTATTCATGGGCCAGGTGGGCCGAAATGAGTGTTCATCATTTTAGTCCGATTGGTCTTTCATGCATGGGGTGTGCTACACATTGGCCAAAGTATCCTTCTAAAAGATCTGCCTCCTCGACAACCATTAGATCTGGTGCCCTCTTCATTGCAATAAACTTGGTGTTGTAGACTCCGTTGCAACAGTGTACTTGTTGCAGAAATATTTGCAATGATGTTCTTGTTGCGGAAATATTTGCAACCGAGGTGTTGTTGTAGAAACATTTGCAACAAAAGTTGCGCTGCTATTTTTCTGCCTTCATTTTTGCAACATAAATAATGTTGCAGAAGGAATATTGCAACATGGATGATGTAGCAGAATTTTTTTGCAAGGAAAGATGATGCCGCAATAGCATCGCCGTGGCCTTCGCCGCTTGCAACTCCGTCATTGTGATTGCAACAAGGAGACGGTCAGTGATGGTCTGGAACGACATGGAGGAGGTCGTCGGCGGCCGTGTCAAGATCGGACACACCGCGACGGCCGACATTTGGGGTGGAGGCGGGCGGCAACACGGACGCCCAACCCGGTTGCAACAACATCACCTGCTAACTCATCTCTCGTGTTCGAGTTGTCTCCTTAACCATTCGTGAGAGAGAGAGGGGAACCGCTCGTTGTAGAGATAACGTTGGGTGGGCTGCCTCCTGATCCATTCGTCAGATAGAAGTGGGAGAGGGGAACCGCTCGTTGTAGAGATAACGTTGGGTGGGCTGCCTCCTGATCCATTCGTCAGATAGAAGTGGGAGATCGAACCCCCCCTCATGCAGACACACACGCACGCAGGACATTTGTCGCATGGACTTGTCCGGGGAAGCTCGTTTGCGATCCGCCGGCTGAAGCCAAGTGCTTCCCTGAACGCATGTGCGTAGCCTAATAGAAATAGACCTTCCCTTTCTGAAAAAGGGAAAGAAAGTAGCTATATGGAGGGCGATGCCCAAAGGTTTTACTTTTTTTTACATGCATGACCAATGGTGTTTTTGGGCCATGCATGCCCAAATGTTGTATACATGACCTTCTTAGGGCATCTCCAACGCGGCCCCAGACCGCGTGGTCAGGACGTGTTTTGCTATTGAGTGCGGTCCTATACCGGTCCGCTGACCGGTATGGATGTAGTTTTTCATCCAAATATGAAGCAAACTAAGGAGGAAGGCTTTGCGGGTCCGGACCACTGCCACGCCCTGTTTATGACAAGCATGGCCCACACAAAACCCTCTCCCACGCCCGCGCACTTTCCCTCACGACGTGAGCTACCCACATTCATGCCGTTCTAGAGCGACCGCTCCGCATTTAACCCGGCTTAGAGAGGACGTGATCTCTCACTGATGTAGACATTAAGCCGCCCATTGGTCGAGGGCGGTTTCTACGCCGTGTTCCCAGTGTCCGCGTTTGTTCACTGCAGAGAGATGTTTACTGGACGGGATGGAATGAATATCACTAACCGTGCCTGTTCAATGTCCACATGTCCGTTTGCCGCCATTAAACACGCTCGCCGCCTGAGGAACCAACTCTGGCGCACGCGCGCTGACGCACATGGACACTTGGCCTCCTCGAAAATCAGTATTTAAAGGCGGATACACCCGGCTCACCACACACAACAACACATTCGCTCCACATCTTCCTCTCGTGCACCACATCCACCAGGACCGCGATCGGGAACATGTTATGGGAGAATCTGTCCAATGAGAAAAAGCACAAGCTTGCCGCCCTTGCGGCTGCCTGGCAAACCTATTGTGCTAGGCGATCGAGCGCGGCATGCCAGCCAGCTCGCTCAAGGTCTCTAACGATGCCGACTCCATGATGGAGGCATGCTCCAATGACGACTCCATGCCGGAGCACACACCTGCGCCTGCTGGCTGCACCATGGAGCAGGCGCATGCGCACTTCACCGCCGCCATGGACGAGGAGCAGGCTGCGTTGGCGCCTATGTCAGTGTTCTAGCAAGTGCAGGAGGAGCAGAAGTACAAATTGTTCCTCCTTGAGCAGTACTGGCTAGTGGAGGGCCAAATCTAGGACGAGCGCACGAGCAAGGAGGCCGTGGCCACGATGAACCCCAACTTCGCCGCCGAGCAGCGAGTGCTCTAGCCGCCGGTCGTAGCATAGAGCCGGCATAGACGCAAGCGGAGGCACACCGTCAATGGAGGTTATCACGGAGGAGAACCCCGCCAGCCATGCTTCATATGCATTGGCAACAAACTTTCGGGCACGCCGGTAGCACGAGGCGAGTGTCAGCCCATCCACGTCCATCAATGATCTCGCGTCCACTGGCAACTGACAGGACACAGACTCCGACGAGGATGAGTAGGGCATTGGAGGCGGCGGGGCTCGGGTCAAAAATGGGCCGGTCTGTCTCCTATGTTCTACTCTTCCTTGCCGGCGATGACACTTTCTCTTCACGGGTCTTGCCAACCGCCGCTCACGGTGACAACAGATGGAGGACGTGGTCGACAATGCAGAATACAATGAAAATGGACAACAGCCGCCGCCGTAGGCTAGGTTTAGGTCCGCCTGAAGGAAATATGCCCTAGAGGCAATAATAAAAGTTATTATTTATTTCCTTATATCATGATAAATGTTTATTATTCATGCTAGAATTGTATTAACCGGAAACATAATACATGTGTGAATATATAGACAAACAGTATGTCACTAGTATGCCTCTACTTGACTAGCTTGTTAATCAAAGATGGTTATGTTTCCTAACCATGAACAAGGAGTTGTTATTTGATTAACAAGGTCACATCATTAGTTGAATGATCTGATTGACATGACCCATTCCGTTAGCTTAACAGTTGATCGTTTAGTATGTTAATGCTTTCTTCATGACCCATACATGTTCCTATAACTATGAGATTATGCAACTCCGTTTACGGAGGAACACTTTGGTACTACCAAGCGTCCAGCGTAATCGGGTGATTATAAAGGAGTACTACAGGTGTCTCCAAAGGTACTTGTTGGGTTGGCGTATTTGAGATTAGGTTTTGTCACTCCGATTGTCGGAGAGGTATCTCTAGGCCTTCTCGGTAATACACATCACTTAAGCCTTGCAAGCATTACAACTAATGAGTTAGTTGTGAGATGATGTATTACGGAACGAGTAAAGAGACTTACCGTAGCGAGATTGAACTAGGTATTGGATACCGACGATCGAATCTCGGGTAAGTAACATACCGATGACAAAGGAACAACGTATGTCGTTATGCGGTTTGACCGATAAAGATCTTCGTAGAATATGTAGGAACCAATATGGGCATCCAGGTTCGCTATTGGTTATTGACCGAGAATGGTTCTAGGTCATGTCTACATAGTTCTCGAACCCGTAGGGTCCCATACGCTTAACGTTTCGATGACAGTTCATTATGAGTTTATAAGTATTGATGCACGAAGTTTGTTCGAGTCCGGATGTGATCACGGACATGACGAGGAGTCTCGAAATGGTCGAGACATAAAGATTGATATATTGGAAGCCTATGTTTGGACTTGGAATGGTTCCAGTGAAAGCAGGATGTTACCGGAACACCGGGGGGTTACCGGAACCCCCCGGGGGGTATATGGGCCTTCATGGGCCTCAAGGGAGAAGGAGAAGGGCCGGCCAAGGTGGGCTGCGCGCCCCCCTTCCCCTTCCAGTCCGAATAGGACAAGGAGAGGCGGCGCCCTTCCCTCTTTCCCCCTCCCCAATCCTACTCCAACTAGGAGAGGGGAGTCCTACTCGGTGGGAGTAGGACTCCTCCTGGTGCGCCTCCCCTTGGGCGGCCACCTCCCCTTGTCTCCTTTATATCTACGGAGGCAGGGGCACCCCATGACACACAAGTTGATCTACGGATCTTTCCTTAGCCGTGTCGGTGCCCCTTCCACCATATTCCACTTGGTCATATCGTCGCGGAGCTTAGCGAAGCCCTGCGCCGGAGAAGTCATATCGTCGCGGAGCTTAGGCGAAGCCCTGCGTCGGTGGAGCATCAACATCGTCACCACGCCGTCGTGTCGACGGAACTCATCCCGACACTTTGCTGGATCGGTCCGGGATCGTCATCGAGCTGAGCGTGTGCGAACTTCGGAGGTGCCGTCGTTCGGTGCTTGGATCGGTCGGATCGTGAAGGCGTCGACTACATCAACCGCGTTGTTATAACGCTTCGCTTTCGGTCTCACGAGGGTGCGTGGACGGACACTCTCCCTCTCGTTGCTATGCCATCACCATGGTCTTGCGTGATCGTAGGAAAATTTTTGAAATTACTCGTTCCCCAACAGTGGTATCGAGCCTGGTTTTATGCGTTGATGTCATGTGCACGAGTAGAACACAAGTGAGTTGTGGACGATACAAGTCATACTGCCTACCAGCATGTCATACTTTGGTTCAGCGGTATTGTGAGATGAAGCGGCCGGACCGACATTACGCGACGCTTACGCGAGACTGGTTTCACCGCCCGAGCACTCGTTGCTTAAAGGTGACGGTGGGTGTCTGTCTCTCTCACTTTAGTTGAATCGAGTGTGGCTACACCGGTCCTTGAGAAGGTTAAAGCGGAGTCTATTTGACGAAGTATCGTTGTGGTTTTGATGCGTAGGTAAGAACGGTTCTTGCTCAGCCCGTAGCAGCCACGTAAAACTTGCAACAACAAAGTAGAGGGCGTCTAACTTGTTTTTGCAGGGCATGTTGTGATGTGATATGGTCAAGGCGTGATGCTATATTTTATTGTATGAGATGATCATGTTTTGTAACGAGTTATCGACAATGGCAGGAGCCATATGGTTGTCGCTTTATTGTATGAAATGCAAGCGCCATGTAATTGCTTTACTTTATCACTAAGCGGTAGCGATAGTCGTAGAAGCAATAGTTGGCGAAACGACAACGATGCTACGATGGAGATCAAGGTGTCGCGCGGTGACGATGGTGATCATGGCGGTGCTTGGCGATGGAGATCACAAGCACAAGATGATGATGACCATATCATATCACTTATATTGATTGCATGTGATGTTTATCCTTTATGCATCTTATCTTGCTTTGATTGGCGGTAGCATTATAAGATGATCTCTCACTAAAAATTATCAAGAAGTGTTCTCCTGAGTATGCACCGTTGCGAAAGTTCTTCGTCTTTGAGACACCACGTGATGATCGGTGTGATAGGCTCTACGTTCAAATACAACGGGTGCAAAACAGTTGCATGCGCGAATACTCAGGTTAAACTTGACGAGCCTAGCATATAACAGATATGGCCTCGGAACACGAGAGACCGAAGGTCGGCGTGAATCATATAGTAGATATGATCAACATAGTGATGTTCACCATTGAAACTACTCCATCTCACGTGATGATCGGACATGGTTTAGTTGATTTGGATCACGTAATCACTTAGATGACTAGAGAGATGTCTGTCTAAGTGGGAGGTTTTTAATATGATTAATTAAACTTAAATTTATCATGAACTTAGTACCGATAGTATTTTGCTTGTCTATGTTTCTGTAGATAGATGGCTCGTGCTGTTGTTCCGTTGAATTTTAATGCGTTCCTTGAGAAAGCAAAGTTGAAAGATGATGGTAGCAATTACGGACTGGGTCCGTAATTTGAGGATTATCCTCATTGCTGCACGAAAAATTATGTCCTGGAAGCACCGCTGGGTGACAGGCTCTGCTGCGAGATCTTGAGCGAAGTTGTGAGCGTCGGCAAAGCGAGCTGATGACTACTCTATAGTTCAGTGTGCCATGCTTTACGGCTTAGAACCGGGTCTTCAACGACGTTTTGAACGTCATGGAGCATATGAGATGTTCCAGGAGTTGAAGTTAATATTTCAAGCAAATGCCCGGATTGAGAGATATGAAGTCTCCAATAAGTTCTATAGCTGCAAGATGGAGGAGAATAGTTCTGTTAGTGAGCACATACTCAAAATGTCTGGGTATAACAATCACTTAATTCAGCTGGGAGTTAATCTTCCGGATGATAGTGTCATTGACAGAATTCTCCAATCACTGCCACCAAGCTACAAGAGCTTCGTGATGAACTATAATATGCAAGGGATGACTAAGACAATTCTTGAGCTCTTCGCGATGCTGAAAGCCGCGGAGGTAGAAATCAAGAAAGAGCATCAAGTGTTGATGGTCAGCAAGACCACTAGTTTCAAGAAAAAGGGCAAAGGGAAGAAGAAGGGAAACTTCAAAAAGAACAGCAAGAAAGTTGCTGATCAAGAGAAGAAACCCAAGTCTGGACCTAAGCCTGAAACGAGTGTTTTACTGCAAGCAGGTGGACACCGAAGCGGAACTGCCCCAAGTATTTGGCGGATAAGAAGGATGGCAAGGTGATCAAAGGTATATGTGATATACATGTTATTGATGTGTACCTTACTAATACTCGCAGTAGTACCTTGGTATTTGATACTGGTTCTGTTGCTAATATTTGCAACTCGAAACAGGAACTACGGATTAAGCGAAGATTGGCTAAGGACGAGGTGACGATGCGCGTTGGAAATGGTTCCAAAGTCGATGTGATCGCAGTCGGCACGCTACCTCTACATCTACCTTGGGATTAGTTTTAGACCTAAATAATTGTTATTTGGTGCCAGCGTTGAGCATGAACATTATATCTGGATCTTGTTTATTGCGAGGCGGTTATTCATTAAATCAGAGAATAATGGTTGTTCTATTTATATGAGTAATATCTTTTATGGTCATGCACCCTTGAAGAATGGTCTATTCTTGTTGAATCTCGACAGTAGTGATACACATGTTCATAATGTTGAAGCCAAAAGATGCAGAGTTGATAATGATAGTGCAACTTATTTGTGGCACTGCCGTTTAGGTCATATCGGTGTAAAACGCATGAAGAAACTCCATACTGATGGGCTTCTGGAATCACTTGATTATGAATCACTTGGTACTTGCGAACCGTGCCTCATGGGCAAGATGACAAAACGCCGTTCTCCGGAACTATGGGCGAGCAACTGATTTGTTGGAAATCATACATACTGATGTTTGTGGTCCAATGAATGTTGAGGCACGGCAAGGTATCGTTATTTTCTCACCTTCACAGATGATTTGAGCAGATATGGGTATATCTACTTAATGAAACACAAATCTGAAACATTTGAAAAGTTCAAAGAATTTCAGAGTGAAGTGGAAAATCATCGTAACAAGAAAATAAAGTTTCTACGATCTGATCATGGAGGAGAATATTTGAGTTCGAGTTTGGTTTACATTTGAAACAATGTGGAATAGTTTACGCAACTCACGCCACCGGAACACCACAGAGAAATGGTGTGTCGAGCGTCGTGTCGTGCTTTACTAGATATGGTGCGATCTATGATGTCTATTTCGATTTACCGCTATCGTTTTGGGGATATGCTTTAGAGGCGGCGCATTCACGTTGAATAGGACACCGTCAAAATCCGTTGAGACGACGCCTTATGAACTGTGGTTTGGCAAGAAACCAAAGTTGTCGTTTCTTAAAGTTTGGGGATGCGATGCTTATGTAAAGAAACTTCAGCCAGATAAGCTCGAACCCAAATCGGAAAAATGTGTCTTCATAGGATACCCAAAGGAGACTGTTGGGTACACCTTCTATCACAGATCTGAAGGCAAGATTTTCGTTGCTAAATTCGGATCCTTTCTAGAGAAGGAGTTTCTCTAGAAAGAAGTGAGTGGGAGGAAAGTAGAACTTGATGAGATAACTGTATCTGCTCCCTTATTGGAAAGTAGTTCATCACAAGAAATGGTTTCTGTGACAACTACACCAATTAGTGAAGAAACTAATGATGATGATCATGAAGCTTCAGATCAAGTTACTACTGAACCTCGTGGGTCAACCAGAGTAAAATACGCACGAGTGATGCGGTAATCCTATTCGGAAGTCATGTTACTTGACCATGGCGAACCTACGAACTATGAAGAAGCGATGGTGAGCCCAGATTCGCAAAATGGCTGGAAGCCATGAAATCTGAGATGGGATCCATGTATGAGAACAAAGTATTGACTTTGGTTGACTTGCCCGATGATCGGCAAGCCATTGAAAATAAATGGATCTTTAAGAAGAAGACCGGCGCCGATGGTAATGTAACTGTCTACAAAGCTCGACTTGTTGCAAAAGGTTTTCGACAAGTTCAAGGGGTTGACTACGATGAGACTTTCTCACCGTAGCGATGCTTAAGTCTGTCCGAATCATGTTAGCAATTGCGCATTTTATGATTATGAAATTTGGCAAATGGATGTAAAACCGCATTCTTGAATGGATTTCTAGAAGAAGAGTTGTATATGATGCAACCAGAAGGTTTTGTCGATCCAAAGGGTGCTAACAAAGTGTGCAAGCTCAACGATCAATTTATGGTCTGGTGCAAGCCTCTCGGAGTTGGAATAAGCGCTTTGATAGTGTGATCAAAGCATATGGGTTTGTACAGACTTTTGGAGAAGCCTGTATTTACAAGAAAGTGAGTGGGAGCTCTGTAGCATTTCTGATATTATATGTGGACGACATATTATTAATTGGAAATGATATAGAATTTCTGGATAGCATAAAGGATACTTGAATAAAAGTTTTTCAATGAAAGACCTCGGTGAAGCTGCTTACATATTGGGCATCAAGATCTATAGAGATAGATCAAGGCGCTTAATAGGACTTTCACAAAGCACATACCTTGATAAAGTTTTGAAAAATTTCAAAATGGATCAGGCAAAGAAAGGTTTTTACCTGTGTTGCAAGGTGTAAGATTGAGTCGGACTCAATGCCCGACCACAGCAGAAGATAGAGAAAATGAAAGATGTTCCTATGCTTCAGCCATAGGCTCTATCATGTATGCAATGCTGTGTACCAGACTGACGTATGCTTAGCTGTAAGCTTGGCAGGAAGGTACCAAAGTAATCCAGAGTGGATCTTTGGACAGCGGTCAAGAACATCCTGAAATACGAAAAGGACTAAGGATATGTTTCTCGTATATGGAGGTGACAAAGAGCTAGTCGTAAATGGTTACGTCGATGCAAGCTTTGACACTGATCCGGACGATTCTAAATCGCAAACCGGATCGTGTTTTTATTAAGCGGTGGAGCTGTCGGTTGGTGCAGTTCTAAACAAAGCGTCGTGGCGGGATCTACATGTGAAGCGGAGTACATAGCTGCTTCGAAGCAGCGAATGAAGGAGTCTGGATGAAAGAGTTCATTTCCGATCTAGGTGTCATACCTAGTGCATCGGGACCGATGAAGATCTTCTGTGACAATCTGGTGCAATTGCCTTGGCAAAGGAATCCAGATTTCACAAGAGGACCAAGCACATCAAGAGACGCCTTCAATTCCATTCGGGACCAAGTCCAAGTGGGAGACATAGAGATTTGCAAAATACATACGGATCTGAATGTTGCAGACCCGTTGACTAAGCCTCTTCCACGAGCAAAACATGATCAGCACCAAGACTCCATGGGTGTTAGGATCATTACTTTGTAATCTAGATTATTGACTCTAGTGCAAGTGGGAGACTGAAGGAAATATGCCCTAGAGGCAATAATAAAAGTTATTATTTATTTCCTTATATCATGATAAATGTTTATTATTCATGCTAGAATTGTATTAACGGAAACATAATACATGTGTGAATATATAGACAAACAGTATGTCACTAGTATGCCTCTACTTGACTAGCTTGTTAATCAAAGATGGTTATGTTTCCTAACCATGAACAAGGAGTTGTTATTTGATTAACAAGGTCACATCATTAGTTGAATGATCTGATTGACATGACCCATTCCGTTAGCTTAACAGTTGATCGTTTAGTATGTTAATGCTTTCTTCATGACCCATACATGTTCCTATAACTATGAGATTATGCAACTCCGTTTACGGAGGAACACTTTGGTACTACCAAGCGTCACAACGAATCGGGTGATTATAAAGGAGTACTACAGGTGTCTCCAAAGGTACTTGTTGGGTTGGCGTATTTGAGATTAGGTTTTGTCACTCCGATTGTCGGAGAGGTATCTCTAGGCCTTCTCGGTAATACACATCACTTAAGCCTTGCAAGCATTACAACTAATGAGTTAGTTGTGAGATGATGTATTACGGAACGAGTAAAGAGACTTACGTAGCGAGATTGAACTAGGTATTGGATACCGACGATCGAATCTCGGGTAAGTAACATACCGATGACAAAGGAACAACGTATGTCGTTATGCGGTTTGACCGATAAAGATCTTCGTAGAATATGTAGGAACCAATATGGGCATCCAGGTTCCGCTATTGGTTATTGACCGAGAATGGTTCTAGGTCATGTCTACATAGTTCTCGAACCCGTAGGGTCCGCACGCTTAACGTTTCGATGACAGTTCATTATGAGTTTATAAGTATTGATGCACGAAGTTTGTTGAGTCCCGGATGTGATCACGGACATGACGAGGAGTCTCGAAATGGTCGAGACATAAAGATTGATATATTGGAAGCCTATGTTTGGACTTGAATGGTTCGAGTGAAAACAGGATGTTACGGAACACGGGGTTACAGAACCCCGGGGTATATCAGGCCTTCATGGGCCTCAAGGGAGAAGGAGAAGGGCGGCCAAGGTGGGCTGCGCGCCCCCTCCCCTTCCAGTCCGAATAGGACAAGGAGAGGGGCGGCGCCTTCCTCTTCCCCTCCCAATCCTACTCCAACTAGGAGAGGGGGAGTCCTACTCCGGTGGGAGTAGGACTCCTCCTTAGTGCGCCTCCCCTTGGGCCGCCACCTTCCCTTGTCTCCTTTATATACGGAGGCAGGGGCACCCCATGACACACAAGTTGATCTACGGATCTTTCCTTAGCCGTGTGCGGTGCCCCTTCCACCATATTCCACCGGTCATATCGTCGCGGAGCTTAGGCGAAGCCCTGCGCGGAGAAGTCATATCGTCGCGGAGCTTAGGCGAAGCCCTGCGTCAGTGGAGCATCAACATCGTCCACGCCGTCGTGTTGACGGAACTCATCCCGACACTTTGCTGGATCGAGTCCGGGATCATCATCGAGCTGAGCGGGTGCAGAACTCGGAGGTGCCGTCGTTCGGTGCTTGGATCGGTCGGATCGTGAAGACGTCGACTACATCAACAGCGTTGTTATAACGCTTCCGCTTTCGGTCTCACGAGTGCGTGGGCGGACCTCTCCCTCTCGTTGCTATGCCATCACCATGGTCTTGCGTGATCGTAGGAAATTTTTTGAAATTACTACGTTCCCCAACACCGCCCGCCATTTTTTAATGAAAAATCTACGAAATGTATCGAATGTGCTCTGGTTGAGATGAAAAGCATCCTGTTTGCATGTAATTCGTCCGGTTTGTGGAAAGCTGATTTGAAATGTATGCAACTACGGTTGGATGGCCGGCTCCCGTATTAGTGTACGCGGACAGATGTGGTGTACGATTTGCGGGTCAGCCTTTGAGATGCCCTTAGCAGAGGTGTGACTTCTTGTGACAACAGTTGCACGTGAAAAATATTATATGTAAATTTTAGAACTTTAAATCAAAACCATTATAATTGAGATCAATGGATGAATTAATTAGGTCTTATGTATAACCCAGAACCTGTTGTCCTAAAGCCTATATAAAAACCTCAGATATGTGACATCGTAAATTGTATCAATGGTCTTATTGTTGCAGCCACCACCCTGGCGCTATAAAATACCCTTAATCGGGATATAAAACTCCCAATACCTCTCATGCTCATTCTGACATGAAAAAGCCAAATTTGGAAACACATATGCACATATATGGAAACCATTTTCACTGCCAAAGAGCTCATATGGTGTGCTTTTCACACATCTACTTTGCTGGCAGTTCCATCAGAATTGGACATCTATATTACAACCACTAGAATATGGATGAGAAAAGAGTAAGAATAAGGTATTTATAGATGTTTCCGCAAGATATCATTATTGAGTAACCACGTGATGGTAGTTGGTGTGGTAATTGTATTGCACATTGATGGGAATATGGGAACATGTGCAAGTACATGAAAGTGAGTAAAAGCCACGGAAAATAAGACATTTCAAAAAGTGTTAGCATATTATATCTACCCGCAGTGCAATGGTATCCCGAACCACCCTTATAGCCAAAGATTAATCGCAATAATCTCTCTACGTTTTTTTTTAGCAAAAGAAGGTTCCATTAAAAAAAACCACAAGATTCACCTAAACGAACTACTGTAGAAAATAAAGCTAAGACCAACGTCACAGGGTACAACAAACATATAGTAATCGCACGAGCACTAACACCAGCAATGTCCCAAAGGACAACACCCAAGGGGGGAAACACAAGAGCAAGGGGCAGGAACACCTTGATCACTCCCCACCGAGCCCTCCCGCGTTGCCCCTGCAGGCGACGGGGAGGGAAACCTAGCTGCCGCCGGGCAACTGCCCCCTCCCGCCCCATCCCCTCCCCCGCCACCCGCCATAGAGCGCTCCGGGCGAAGCTCGGCCGGCGCCGGGGGCGACGGGACCTCTCGCCTCCTCGCGTGTGGGGGCTGGTGCGGGCCGGCTTCAACGGGCCTGGGCGCCGCTTTCTGGTGAGTCGCGGCGGCGCGGCATGGCTCCTCCAGGCGGCGGTGTCTGGCGGTCGCCATGGTGCAACGGGCTGCCTAGTGGTGGGGTGTGCCTGCAGCAGTTATGGTGGCGAACTGGGCTCAGCCCAGATCTAGCGGCCGACCACAGTTGGCGGCACGGGCTTGTGGTAGCTGCTACTCCATGGGTGGTAATTGCTACCGGTTGTGGTGTGCTGCTGGGCAGGGGCAGCGTCAGCATGTTGGTGGTGGTGGCAGAGCGTGCCTGCCGTATCTGATGTTGTTTTCCGGCGGGAGATGTGGATTGGGCCACCGGCCCGGCGTGGCTACCGCTCCGGCTGTGGGAGGCGGCGGCGAGATGGCCTTCTGGGAGTGGATGCTGTGATTCGACGTGCCGGCGTGACAACAGCTCGGTGGGTCTACTACAGCGGCGGCTGGCTTTCCGGTGTCGGCTCGTTTGTAGGCGGTCTGTTTCAACCTTTGATGCCTCTCCTCGTCCTCTGGCCGCTGCCTTCCTTTGAAGGCTTGGCCCTCCCCCATCTGCGGTCCATTGCTCGTCTCATGCCCGGCAGCAGGACCGAGCTCGTCTCGCGCCTGGCAATAGGACCGGTCGATGGAGGCCTTTTTTGGCTGACGTATTAGGGTCTCGGCGCTGGGGGCCGCCCAGGGGTGCGAAAGACTGGTCCTTTCTACTCGTATCTTTGGTTGGGGAAGCGGCGGGTCACGGGTGAGGTGGTGTCAAGGTTTTGGATTCCGTGGCGGCGGCCCTGGTGGAGGTGTGGCAGTGCTCATGGGGCAGAGCCAGTGGCGCGGTGCTGCCCGGGGCCATGGCTGTGTGGGTGGCATGGTCGCAGGGGTGCGGCATTCGTTGGCAGTGAGTGTTGGCCCGGGTGGAAACCTGGTCTATCTTCTGACGGACTGGCGGCGGCAAAGCTCATTCCCTTCTTGAAGGCGTCATCGCGACTCTCATACCGGTCGTGTTGCTCTAGGAGAAACTCTGATCCACAGAGCGGGTGGTGGCAGTGCTTCGTAACCTTCCTGAGGGCACCGCCCTGGACCACACAGTTCGTCGTATGCGGCTTCATCTCTTCATGGTGGCGTGTTCATGGTTGAGGACCCCGGTTGCTCTTGTAGTGCTAGGGGTGGTGTTGCTGCGCCGAGCGCGTATGTATCCTGCCTTGGGTCTGTGCGTGTATTTTGATGGTGTGTGTTTGTACCGCTTTGTGGATGATCGTTGCTTTATATATAAAGCCGAGCAAAAGCCTTTTCGGTAACAGAGAGCTACGAACATCACGGTTCACCCAAATACAACACATAAAAATAACCTAGATAGTCTTTGTAGCAGAGACAACTACACCAAGCAGCATCAAAGATGATCATCTTGCTTCAATCCTGGACACTCCATATCGCCATCCTTGAGAAGCTTTGGAAACCTCAGTTGCTACCTGCTAGAGTAGTTTCGCCCCCACTATCAGCGCCTCTTTTTCGGTCTCCTTTATCTGCAAGATCGACAACCCCACGATCCGATAGCAAATAAGCTTGATCAGAATCAATGGGTCAGAATAAACTTTGTTATCAAAAATCACATTGTTTCTACATTTCCAAAGAGTTCATAAAATAGCAGCAATTCCAACTAGCAACAAAAGCTCATCTAGCGACAACAGCAACAAAAATGTTAATCGTAGATCTAAAAAAATGTTAAACTTGTATAAAAACATGTTCCCGGTATATAAGGGAAAAGTATAACGTGTATGAACAAAAGTACTCATCGTATAAGAAATGTTTGTGATGTATGTAAAAAATGTAGAATATGTATGCAAAAAGCTGTCATCAAACACATATATATATATTTAAAAAAAATGGTAATCACGTATTCAGAAAATGTTAAACGTGTATAGAAAAAATGTGCATAACATATTTGAAAAACCAAAGAATACTGAAAAATAAATACAAATAAAACCAAAAAAGACATTAGAAACCGAAGAAAACCAATGCAAAAAAAAGTGAAACCCGAGAAAGAAACAAAGAAAACCGGGAAAAGAAACAAAGAAAAATGAAGAAAACAGAAAATAAAGGACCAATGAATTTTCTAGGTGGTAAAATGAAAGAAAGCCAAAAAATAAAGGACCAAAACCATTGCATGGAGCGACAACTGGGCGATCTTCTGCTGCTGATTTTTGCTTTGTTTTGCGGGCGATCTCCTGCTGTTGTGGATGATCACAACCAGGAACAATCTGGCGACTATCTCAACGGCGACGGCAACAAACACAGCGACGACGACCACCACCACGGCAATGAAAGCTACGACGACAGCGGCATTCGACTCTGCCTCAGAATTGGCTACGAGCCTACGACCGAGACACCTCCAACCTACGGATGGCCTACGGCTATTCAATGGAAGAGAAATCATTACTACTTCCTCCGTCTAGGTGTGTAAGTCATCTTACGTTGCGCACCGTGACCAAGGTGGAGGGGAAAACGAGAGAACTTAATGTGTTTTTGCTAATTAATAACAATGCATGCAACGAACTAACCAATGCATGGCGTGTTTGGTAGTCTCAAATCATTTAAAGCATGCATGACCCACATCTCTTATTGGTTGATATGTCATGAAACAAGAAACGAGATGAGAGTTAATGTACTGCGCCTAAGTGTTTTGGGATTATTTGGTTTTCGTAAGATGACTTACACACCTAGACGGAGGGAGTACAAAACATCCCATGCAGGGTTCACTTGATGACTGGGAGTTCTTCTAATTACTTCTTTTCATCGTTGGTTAGACAAAAATGTAATTCAATAGACAATAATAGTAGTATGTACTAGCAGTTGTTCTCAAGCTGAGAAGCATATATGACTGCAGATTCTGTGTTGGAAAAATGTTGCTGGTAGGCGGTGCATATCTTACTTTTGCACGATTGTTGGTTCTATGCTCGTAGAAAAACCCATCTTGGATCCGGTAAATATATGTGTATATGTTGGTAGCCTGACAAAGCACATCATGTCGAGCAAACTCTGCTCCGTTGTGCTACTTTTGTGTAGTAGTGTGACATATCAACGTATGACTATGCGTACCTGCTGTCAAGTTCAATGAGTTCCAATGTAGGTAAACCATATTGTGCCAACATCATTGTCTTCTCTTTGGTCTTTGTTGATTCTCTAGGACGCATTCTGAGAAAAAAATATATGCATTAGCAGCTTGGCAAAGTACACGATATTGAGAAATCTCGACTGTTCTACTTTAGTGTATGATATATCCATTGACCAGGTAGGTACAGTAAATTTCAATGTGCTCTCTCCTGCGTACCCGCCTCGGCCTTCCTCGCAATTATCTCTAGATGCGTCACATACCTGCCAGGCTGGAGTGAAAAATGCTTAACAAGGGTGCGAGTGTGGCCATATGGCCATAATCACTTCAGTAATATATTCCCTCCTACCATACTACATGACTGTTTTCCAACTCCCAAAAAGGTGTTAACAGAAATTGATGCGTCAAGAAACTTGCACGGGCGCCAATTTTCTTATTGCTTGAAAATATATTTACAAACGAAAAGATTTGGGTGGTTTAGGCGTCAAGAATATGCTTACCCAAAATAATTGTTTACTCATGAAATTCGCTGCTAAGCTGCAACAATCACCTGGCCTCCCTTGGGTTAAGTGGTTACTTGCTCAACATCCATACCACTGTCAAATAATCCCTCACAATGTTCCTTTCTTTGGAAAACAGCAACTGCAGAACTTTCCGTTGTTCAGGAAATCACCCTTGCTCTCACTTACAATGGCTCCAACACCTTCTTCTGGTCTGGCACCTGTCTTGCTACTATCGGCCTCGTGGAACTTTTTTCTAACCTATTCCCGCACTCCATCGATGAAAACATTTCAATCTTGATGGTCATGCAAGACGGGCTACTCTCTAACCTTGGAATCGTTTACTAATGTGGCTGCTGTACAACTAGTTAAGGAGCTTTCTTCATTGCAGGACTTTCGCCTAGAGGACCAACCAGACAAAAGATTCACCATCCACGGTTTGCCCTTCTCCTTCAAGATGGCACAACATGACATATGCTCAGCTCATGTCCACGTACGACATGGACCCCAACACGACGCATATTGGGATGCCCAAGGCCCTAAACAAAGTGTTTTTTTCTACATTGCTGTTATTCATAGAAAGGTTCATTAGAACATTGTATGCAAATTTATCGTGCCAACCAGCTCCTGCCCAAGACGTGATGATCCTCCGAAAGACGCGCTCTTCCTCTTCCTCCATGCCCTGTTGCTTGCCAGATTTGGGCGAGGATTGGTTCCACACGAGTTCGGACACCCTACTCTAGGATTGGGACATCCGCACGCTGGATGGGCTCGACCAATCCGTCTGGCCCAATGTGCTCCTCACCGTCTTCTTGAAAACTCGAGCCTGGGGGAGCCCGATGGTTTTCCGCGACAAGTCACTCCCCAACCTCACTACCATGGGAAACATTCTTTATGATGCCCGTTGCGTGGACTCATCTGTTTAAAGAACCTAGTCAAAAGGCAAACACTATGCCATGGCGTCAGTACATCTCCTCGTGCATCGATGCCTCATTGTAAATCTTGTAACCCATGGTTCACCGTTGAGTAATATATACATGGGGGCCTGTGTTTAGTAACATAATAGTGTTCCACACCATGACTGAGAGATTCCTATGGATGTGTCCTTTCGCTCCATCTGTATACTTGAATCTCACTGTTCAAGATGAACGGGCGCTTGCTAAATAGTGCATTGAGGAGGAGCATATTCCACTTCCGTTCTTTGTGATGGAAGATGAATATTAGGACTAGTTGGTACAAGAAAATGACGGAGAAATCATGCTTCTTCATTTTTCCGTTGAACAAAGCTCTCCGCATGCAATTGGTTCTTCTTTACAGTAAAAACTCGGAATGTCTGTTCTCTTTTCTATTTCCTTCTTTACCCTCACAAAAAAAGAGAGAAGAAACTCAGAAATTCTGGGACTTTTTTACTTCAGTCGTCGCTGCAGTGCCCTGTTCCCCACAGTCGCCCACCTTAGCCCTCATTCCCCACTGCTCCTCTCCTCCGCCTCCATCTTGATTCATCCTCCACCCCAACCCTACACTATGCTAGGCTAGATCTGATCTCCACCATGCATCCTTGGCGCGCCGGTCCTTCTTCATGAAACCCTACGCATGCACTTGAAGGCACCCTGCCACCACAGGATCATGGTGTTCGACACGGTGGCAGAGTCATTCCGGCACATGCGCCCACCACCGGTGAACCCTGGGCATGTTATGCGCTTGTTTGACATGGGTGGCAAGCTTGCAGTGCCCTCTATTCCAAATGGCGCCTTCAAAAGCTCCGGGTGTAGATGGTTTCAGCGCAGGCTTTTATCAGCGACACTGGGACTTACTAGGCGTTGATGTTACACTAGCAGTGTTGGATTTTCTCAATGGAGGGGAGCTACCAGCGGGTTCGAACGTTACTTCTATCACTCTAATTCCCAAGGTACGTCATCCGCAGTCGATCACACAGTATCGTCCTATTGCTTTGTGCCTGGTCTTGTACAAGATTGCAGCCAAGGCTATTACTAGCCGGTTGAGGAGTTTGATGGATTAAATCATCAGCGAAGAACAAAGTGCTTTCGTCCCGGGACGCCTCATTACAGATAGCGTGTTGGTTGCGTACAAGAGTATCCATACGATGGAAAGGAGGAAGAAGGGACAGAATTATTCGTGTGCGGTTAAGCCTGATATGATGAAAACTTACGATCACGTTGAGTGGCATTGTCTTGAAGTAATATTGTTGCGGCTCGGCTTCAGTATGAGTTTCACTAGATTAATCATGAAGTGTGTCTCCTCTGTACGATTTTGACTTCGTGTCAATGGAGAGCTACTACCTTACTTCACACCAACGAGGGGTTTTCGTCAAGGTGACCCGGTATCACCTTATTTATTTCTATTGTGTGTGGAAGGTCTTTCCTTAGTGTTAAAATTCTACAATGGAGGAGTTGTTGATAGGGGGCTGCAAGTGAGTTATAGATCTCCTTGTGTCACCCATCTACTGTTTGCGGACGACATCCTTATCTTTATCAATGCAAACAATTTGAGTGATATTCGTCTGAATGAGATTCTTCGAGTTTATGGTGAAGCCTCGTGGCAATGTGTCAATAGAGAAAAAAGTTCAATTTATTTCAGCTCTAACTCACCATCAGATCTAAGGCAACTATTGAAGGATACCTTGAACATCCAGGTGGAAGCCTTAAGTGAAAAATTTTGGGCTTACCCACAGCCGTTGGTCGGATCACAAGCAGTACTTTTGATCATGTCAGTGAGAGGGTGCGTTCCAAGATCCAGGGTTGGTCAGAGAGATTACTTGCTTGTGCGGGGCGTGATACTTTGTTGAAATCGATAGCTCAAGCAATTTCCACTTTTCCTATGAGTACCTTTCTACTTACTAAGAAAGTTTGCAAGAGTCTGACTTCACCCATGGCCAAATATTTTTGGAGCAGCTCTCTTGATAAGAAGTCATTGCATTGGGTGTCATGGAAGGATTTGGCGACACCCAAGTGCGGGGGTATGGGAATCCGAGATCCTCACTTATTTAACCTTGCAATGCTCGGAAAGCACGGATGGCGGTTTTTGACAAACCCGAATTCCCTATGCGCAAGAGTATTGAAAGGAAGGTATTTCCCCGATACTGAGTTTATGCAGGACTCTGCACCCAAGTCGGCTTCTGCCACTTGGAAGGTGATTATAGCAGGGAGGGAAGCGCTAAGAACCGGGTTGATCACCCGTGTTGGAGATGGCGGTTCTATCTCAATCTGGACTGATAAATGGATTCCAGGGACGATTAGTACGACACCTATTTCACGACCACCGAACACTGACCTTCAGCTACTGTCAGAGCTTATTGATTCTCATAACTGGGCGTGGAGGCAGGATTTGGTCAGAGAAAATCTCATTGCTTCTGATGCTGCGGCCATTCTTAACATTCCTATCCGGTCGGGCGGTGGAAATGATTTTCATGCTTGGGCATTCGAAAAATCAGGCAACTACACTGTCAAAATAGCGTACCGATCTCTTGTGACTCAGAACGAGTGTCTGGCTCTAGAGGAAGGGACGGCTACCGGAACCTCATTGAATGATCAACAGTCCTGTGGAAATTGAATGTTATCCCAAAAGTCAGAGTGTTTTGGTGGAGAGTGCTTCGAGGGATTCTGCCTGATCAAGCAACACTCAATCATCGACACATCGCCGATGCTCGTCAATGCAACGTCTATCACACGACAGATGATGATCTGAAGCATCCATTATTACATTGCCCGCACGCTCAAACCTTCTAGGAAGAGGCCTGTGCGTGGTTTCGATTGCGGCTTCCCAACCTTCATTCGGAATCATGGGCACGTGACATTACGTGCGCCCCATGTTTCACTTCTGACGACCGAGCAAAGATCACAACTATCATGTGGTCCATTTGGCATTCTAGGAACCGCATCAAGCATGGAGAAGAGGGTAGAGACTCGGTGTCTACCATGCGGGCTACCAAGGAGGCCATTGCACTCCTTCATCTACCACGCAAAGATGCACAAGTTCTGCCTAGATTCGGATGGCGTCCACCTGACGAGGGCTTTGTCAAGATCAACACTGACGACGGACTCAATCTAGTGGATGACCAGGGGGGGAGGGGGGTGGAGTTGCTCGGTCTCCCTCGGCCCTGCTTGGTGCGCGGTGCAAGCCTTACTCCAGGATCACGGATCCCCTAATGGTCTCCCCTTACGTGATGGTGTTCGTTTTGCTACTCTCTGAGGTTTCTCCCATGTGATAATGGAAGTAGACTGCTTGGAGTTGGTGACACTATGGAATTCTTGCCACAATTCTCGATCTATTGTGGCCTACTTATTAGATGAGATAGGAGAGCTTAGTACTTACTTCACATCTTTTAATATTTGCCATGTAAGTAGATCAGCTAATCTTCCTGCGCATGTTTGTGCGAAGCGTGCTTGTGCACTAGATGTAACAAATGTTGGGAACGTAGTAATTTCAAAAAAATTCCTACGCACACACAGGATCATGGTGATGCATAGCAACGAGAGGGGAGAATGTGTCTACGTACCCTCGTAGACCGAAAGCGGAATCGTTATGACAACGCGGTTGATGTAGTCGTACGTCTTCACGATCCAACCGATCCAAGTACCGAACGCACGGCACCTCCGAGTTCAGCACACGTTCAGCTCGATGACGTCCCACGAACTCCGATCCAGCAGAGCTTCGAGGGAGAGTTCCATCAGCACAATGGCGTGATGAAGGTGATGATGATGCTACCGACGCAGGGCTACACCTAAGCACCGTTACGATATGACCGAGGTGGATTATGGTGGAGGGGGGCACCGCACACGGCTAAAAGATCAATGATCAATTGTTGTGTCTCCAAGGGGTGCCCCCCTTCCCGTATATAAAGGAGTGGAGGAGGGGGAGGGCCGTCCCCTCTCTATGGCGCGCCCTAGGGGAGTCCTACTCCCACCGGGAGTAGGATTCCCCCTTTCCTAGTAGAACTAGGAGCCCTTCCAAGTAGTAGGAGTAGGAGAGAAGGAAAGGGAAAAGAGAAGAGAAGGAAGGAGGGGGCGCCGCCCCTCCCCCTAGTCCAATTCGGACTAAGCCTTGGGGGGGCGCGCAGCCTCCCCTCTCTCTTTCCCCTAAAGCCCAATAAGGCCCATATACTCCCCGGCGAATTCCATAACTCTCCGGTACTCCAAAAAATACCCGAATCACTCGGAACCTTTCCGAAGTCCGAATATAGTCGTCCAATATATCGATCTTTGTGTCTCGACCATTTCGAGACTCCTCGTCATGTCCACGATCTCATCCGGGACTTCGAACTACCTTCGGTACATCAAAACACATAAACTCATATTACCGATCGTCACCGAACGTTAAGCGTGCGGACCCTACGGGTTCGAGAACTATGTAGACATGACCGAGACACATTTCCGGTCAATAACCAATAGCGGAACCTGGATGCTCATATTGGCTCCCACATATTCTACAAAGATCTTTATCGGTCAAACCGCATAACAACATACGTTGTTCCCTTTGTCATCGGTATGTTACTTGCCTGAGATTCGATCGTCGGTATCTCAATACCTAGTTCAATCTCATTACCGACAAGTCTCTTTACTCATTCCATAATGCATCATCCCGCAACTAACTCATTAGTCACATTGCTTGCAAGGCTTATAGTAATGTGCATTACCGAGAGGGCCCAGAGATACCTCTCCGATACACGGAGTGACAAATCCTAATCTTGATTCATGCCAACCCAACCAACACCTTCAGAAACACCTGTAGAGCATATTTATAATCACCCATGTATGTTGTGACGTTTGATTGCACACAAAGTGTTCTTATGGATATTCAGGAGTTGCACAATCTCATAGTCCGAGGAACATGTATAAGTCATGAAGAAAGCAGTAGCAATAAAACTATAACGATCACAATGCTAAACTAATGAATGGGTCTTGTCCATCACATCATTCTCCTAATGATGTGATCCCATTCATCAAATGACAACACATGTCTATGGCTAGGAAACATAACCATCTTTGATGAACAAGCTAGTCAAGTAGAGGCATACTAGGGACACATTGTTTTGTCTATGTATTCACACATGTATCAAGTTTCCGGTTAATACAATTCTAGCATGAATAATAAACATTTATCATGAAATAAGGAAATAAATAATAACTTTATTATTGCCTCTAGGGCATATTTCCTTCAACAGGTAGCTGGATAGATGAAACTCCAAGCTTCTTGGTGACCAGTCTATTGGCTGACTCATCCAAGAATGCTTTCCGATGAATAAAGCTCTCCAATTAGTCTGCAAAAAAAGCATGCAGTTCCCACCAACAAGGATCAAGCTCATGGGAGGAACTCGAACATCTTTGTTCAAGTTTATCGTGCCTATGGTAACTCCAGGTCAATAACCATCGGAGATTGGTTTAGAGAATGTATCCAAGAATCAATGCCACCATGACCATTATGAAATACATGCAACACTGCCTTGTTTTCAATGTTCCTTGATTTACCATTCTATTTGCCGTAGATTTGTTCTTGATTGCTCAAGTGACGTGGCACGAGAGATGAAACACAACATGTGTATTTCGATCTCGGACTCAAAGATCCTTTGTTGTAGTTGGTAAGATGAAAACAATTTTTAAGCATGTTGATTTTACTATTGACTTGCATGCGACACTTGGCTCCATAAACCGAGCAATGTTTATGCTTTCTGTTTTATGGCTATCGTCCCCCCTCTTTAGTTACTGTATACTTTCTAGATAAAGGAATGGCTTTTTTCATCATTTTACTATCAAATCTTTGAGTTTCTTCCTCAATTGGTGTAGCATGTGGTTTGTAATGTGTAGTCAGTACAACATGTTTTTGTTGGGCATTGTATCTTTGCCTATTTTTATAGGTTCAGTAAGCATATATCATAGTAGTATGGTTTTTCACTAGTGTCATTCAATCATTAATTGACTTTGCAGTATCTCGGTAGATGGTGAATGATGAGGTGGATCACACACACTATATCCTTATAAGTATCATCATTCTGAAACAAGACCACACAGCAAATAACCATATTGGCGGCAAGCACAGTATAAACCTTTCTTTTCATGAGAAGTAATATGTAACTCTAGGACTGAGAGATATTGGGAAATTAGCAGTGAAGCAAATATCTCTGATAATGTTTGTAACAATAATTTCTTGGCTCCCAAACATTTGTATGGTCCCTAGTCGATGAAGTGGCACTTACTCATAAAAAAATGAGGTACAAATATATTCCATCCTATCCTGACCTAGCTATGCAGCTGGTAGTTCAAACTTAGCTCTAAGTGGAAGAGGTCAACAATGGCCACCTTCTGCTGACAAATGGGTTGGAGACTAGGCAACTCTAGCAGGTTGTTTATCATCTTCACATTTGGTTCCTTTAAACTAGAGGAAGGCTTGTGTGTTTGATATCTCCACAAGTTTGTTGGGGTCAGAGCCGGAGGCAATGGAGGGATGAGCATCTTCACACTTCAGGACCATCAGCACAATGTTTGGGCGCTTCAGTACTGGTTCAAGCTGCCAGTGATGGATATCAGGCGTTTCAATGATCAGGGGGATTGGTGCGCGGAGGTTGTTTCCAAGGAGGGAGACGTTCTTTTTTTGCGAAAAAAAGAAATCTGGTAGCCAGTTGTTGCACTGTGACCAAAAGGAAATTTGGATGCCAACTTCCAGTTTGATGATACCCTAAAAAAAACTTCCAGTTTGATGAGGACCTGCCGGTGGTTCTTCCTCACAGTCTTAAAGAGAGTTTTATTCAGCATACAGTTTTCCCAGAAGACAAACAAGTGATTCCTTTCGAGTCTTCCAGATATCTCATTTTGTGCCTCTTGAGTAAGTTGTTCTTGGATTCTCCTTATTCAACCTCCCATAATTCTGAAACAAAAATACAATTATCTTCAATCAGAGAACCTGTTCCAGAACTGAGCGATTTGGCAGCACCATAGCTCAGTTTTGCACACTGAGTTATTAAAACAAAACGACCATATAGCTAAGTTTTGCACATTAAGAATTTCATTCAAAACTTGTTAGTACTTTGTCCATGTGCTTCCTGAGGTTGGAAGATGACTTTGGCCATGTTGAATACTGGAGGAATCCATGATCTGTTCTTCTAGGGACCATCTTTTTTTCATTCTATTCTTAGGTTCTACCACCATCACATAATAACGTCCATAGTTATCATTTGAAGTTAATCAATAAGTATATTGGCATTCCCCAGTGTTTGGTTTGTCGCTGCCTATGTGGTGCCTCTGCCATCAAGGCATCATCATGTCGCTTGGGTCCAGCACATCCTGGGATACCGCCTTTGTGATTGGTTTCTCCGCTAAGAGAAGATGGTTCGATTAGAGGCACTTCTCCGTTAAGAAGAAATATATCCTATTATATTTGCGCAGTCAGAATTTTAAAACTAGTATCGACTATGTTACTGTTTAGTGCAGATACTATGCTGAAATCAACATGTTCACTGACAACTCTGATGGATTAACTTCTTGTGAGGCTCCTGTGTTCAGTTGATGCCGCATCTTTTTTGAGATATTTATTGCTATTAGCAGCATTACATAAATTTCCTTCTGCTGAATGCTTACGGGGCTTATTTGAAGCCTCATTATGTAATATGTTTAACTTACTGACTCTGGATGTCTCTGCTGTTCTTTCAGGCAGTGTTATTCTACTCGAGTTAGTTTCGATGTTAGGAGCAGTACTGCGCTACGATGGGAACATTAATATTTATGTTTGTCACCCGTTGTGTTATGTATATGTAAGGTATAGGCGCTACAATAGGAACTGTTTAGAATTGCCTGGCGTGTGGATGACTCTGGGGTAGTTAGGTAGTAGAGCTAGTATTTTGATGTGCTGAAATGTTCTCAAATAGCTCTGTTGCTTTTCTTCCCTTTGGCTCATACTCCCTTTGTAAACTAATATAAGAGCGTTTAGATCACTACTTTAGTATTCTAAACGCTCTTACATTAGTTTACGGAGGGAGTACTTGATAAGATCCTCTGAGAGAGATGTTGAACTTCTTCAGTAAATCTCTCCTTGTAATAATTCTGCTGCACCTACTTTCTGGCTGGAGCCGAGAACTCTTAACAGTCTGGTGTGGTTTTGCCTTTGCTTTTTAATAAAAGTTGGGGCAGGGGGGCAACCCCTCTCAATTAAAACACAAATAAAAATCTAGTAGTTATTAGACAATGTGGCCCCCCAAACTGTTGCCAAAGAAATCGCTTATGTTCTAGTGCAAGCTGTGCATAGGAGATCATGCTGGTACTCTTAAACATTAAAATGGATGAGTAGATTATGATGAAGTTGCGTGATCATGGCACGTTGCAGCTGATGGTGAAGTCGACGTTCATGTGGGAGAGATTGTGGAGAAAACACAATACTGTACAGATATGAAATGTCTATGTTCCCCCAAGAAATATAGGTTGGATTTTTTTGGTACTCCCACCCCATCTTGAGGACTAATCCGGGGTACCATTATCATATACTTCCTCTGTTCCATAATGTAGTGCGTATAGATTATTTCAAAAGTCAAACTTTGACCAAATTTATAGAGAAAACTATTATATCTACTAGAACCTACATCTTATGGTGAATCTTATGTTATACATTTGGCATTCTAGGTGTAAATGTTTTTCTTCACAAACTTGGTCAAAGTTTGGGTGGTTTGACTTTTCACAAAGCACTACATTATGGAACAGAGGGAGTATAACTTGTATGTGTACAAGTACGATTATTGAAGTCTAAAAACATGAGCAGAAGAGCAGCCACATCGTTGAAAGAAAAACACTTGAAACTTTGAGTTTACATAGCCACATATATATATATAACTTCTAATGGATTTTAGAAACAAAATAATCACCCCGTCTGTTGCAGCAAATAGTTAGATAGCTCCCAAACATTCTGATGATTCAAGCTTTAGGTTTAAATTCTGTGCTGGAAGCTCACTTTGCCATAACAATAGAACATAGGTATGTTGGCAAATCCTTAGCGGGAGTAGCCACTGTTTTAAGAAAACACAGACTTTGGCAGTGCTACAGGAGGCGCGCGTACTGTTGGCTAAAGGACTAGTTGTGGTAAGATTCTCATAGAATGGTTGAGACATAACTTTGTGAAGCTGCGCAAAGAGATTGAGAACATCATGGCGCACTTCAACTCTAGGACCAACGAGAGTAGCACACATCTTCTTCCTAACACCTCCCATCCTCACGACAACAATTAGAGTTGCACCCATTACTGCACAGACTAGTCGTAGATCTGTGCACACACAATTATCCTTACCACTGCTTCACACTTCCGGCGTTTATATAAAAGGATGCAGACAAGTGAGAAAAAGAGTACACATTGTAAATATCACGTTCTGAGGAAATTAGTGGGTGGTGTAAATTAAGGATATGTTTGTCAGACAAGTAGTGGGTGGGATAAATTAAGCTGATAGTAGGTGAAATATGAGAGCAATAATTGTATACATATGTATAGTCAGTACTATATGTAACATGTCATGATACTAAGAAATGATAAGCAACAGGGGTAAAAAAAAGAGAATGTGTGTGGTATGCTCTCGCACCCTTCTTTTTTCGGAGGATGAACCATAAAACTGTTGTGTCCACCTTGGAATTTACTTTCTGAGTGCTTAAGATGGGGATGATCTGATTATGCCTATGCTTGTTCGGCAAGAAATGGCACGCAGTTGCATTGAGTTGTTCTTAGGGATGATCAAATCTCTCATTACGCAAGCAAGGTGATATGATTATGTTGTTAACCGCACATGTCTGCTCCAAATCCCGGGCTTCCGCAATAAGACAGTATAATACAAGCTCTTGGTTTTAGGGAAGGACTAAAATAGTAGGTTGTGTGCATGGACATGTTGAATACTGAAAATGGGTTTCGCCCTGCTTTATATGTAAAGCAGCAATCCTGCATTACATCAACATCACAGTAGAAAAAATGAAAATGATAGAGAATGCTAATAAAGAACAACTAGCAGGCTCTGAATGCAGCAAGAGCAAGCTTGATCATCGAAGCCCTCAGTGAATCCCAGGTCATGCCATCGATACGACTAATACTAGGAAGCAGTCGGACACCATTGGAAGACCATACTCCTTCAACTCCCACGAGGCCATGAGGCCAATCACTTATGTCCCGACATCCATCTTTGGCACCGAAGAAGGCCCCCTGCCCTGAATCAGAGGATGTCGTGTCGTTGGCAGACATACAGGTTGACAGGGAGAGGACGTCCAGCACGACGACCTCACCTCGCAAAGCAAAACCCCAGACGTCGTCACCGCTTCCGGCAAAGATCATGACCATTGGTAGCTATCGAGCGAGAACACCACTAAAGATAATGACATCCATTGTTACCATTTGAAGTTAATCAATCAGTATATTGGCATTCCTCAGTGTCTGGTTTGTCGCTGCCTGTGTGGTGCCTCTGCCATCAAGGTATCATCATGTCTCTTGAGTCCAGCACATCCTGGGATACCTCCTTTGTGATGGGTTTCTCCATTAACCGAACATGGTTCGATTAGAGGCACTTCTCTATTAGCAGAAATATATCCTATTACTTTTGCAGTAAGAATTTCAAAATTAGTATCGACTATGTTACTGTTTAGTGCAAACACTATGCTAAAATCAGCATGTTCACTGATAACTCTGATGGATTAACTTCATGTGAGATTGTGAGGCTCCTGTTCAGTTGATGCCTCAGGCTTTTCAGATATTTATTGTTGTTAGCAGCGTAACCTACTGACTCTTGAAGTCTCTGCTGGTCTTAGAGGCAGTGCCGATGTTAGGAGCAGCACTGCGCTACAGAAGTTTTCTAAGTAATGAGAATACTGCAAACATGTTTGGCTATGGCTTCAAAATTAGCAACTATTCACAGTTGCAAACATGCATGCACGTACCAAGCTCCCTATTAGTTGCACACTTGGACAACCAACAAACAGCTGCATACATGAATTTGAACTACCATGCACAAAGCTAGCTTACCAAAAGCGGAGACAGTTGAGCTACCAGGAGCGAAGCTGCCGGGTGCACGTGGGCTGGAACACTCAGCCGTATTCAGCGTCGCCGTCGAGAGTCACCATGGGAAAATCCACGGCGGCACCGATGGTGCACCATGCAGCGAAGCTGACTTGAGGGGATCGAGTTGTGCCACTTGGGAACAAGGAAGCAAACGTGCCCGTTTTCTCACCGTGCTCAATTTTTAGAAAAGAGGTCTGGGGTCCTTTTTATTATGCATAGAAAATACTGTGGTTTGGCAAATACTCTGAAATACAGTTGATGCAAAAAAAAAAATCTACAATAATCCGAAAAACTGCAGTATTCTTAGAATACTTTAAAAATATTTGCTATCAAACGGGGCCTATGAAGATGACTTTGGCTCAATAAAAAAATAGAGCGCTATAGTGTCGCTAATAGCACACTATAGAGTATTTATAATTATCTCGTTAAACAAATCAGTGTACAACGTCTCGTTAATAGCACGCTATATCGCGATATAGCACGCTAATAGTGTATTCTGAGGCCGACGCTATTTTGCTGTAGCGCGTTATTTTTTCCTTGCTGGCTATGTTAAATTGTGGAGGCGATCCCATGACTGCTCCTAACATCGGCACTACATATACGTCGGGCTGCATTTTTTTCCATAAAAAAAGATCCACTTTCCACGGTCCATAAGAAGAGAAGTCCAAGCGCGGCACCCAAACAAATGGGCCTGGCCTGCCATCCAACAAGCAGGGGATCGATTCTCACCGCTCTCAAACGCATACCGTGCCGTAGGGTACGGGCGAAGCACGGCGGTGCACTCTTCTCCGCCAGGCCTCCCTACAGCCTTCTTTTCCTGCATACATGCCTTCACCGGCAAATCCAACATGGCGGCGGGTTCGCCGGAGCAGTTGCCGCGGCGCGTGGAGGTATTGGAAACCGTAGAGCTGACGGAGCAAGAGCAGCATCTCTTCCAACGGCTTCTCGATGTCGTCCGTCACTTCAAACTCGGTACTGAGCTACGCGTCGCCGGTGGCTGGGTCCGGGACAAGGTGATTCATCCTTTTATTTTCTTTTTTATGGTTTAATAGGCATATGAGTTCTTCCTTTCTCCTTCCGCTCGCGGCAGACACACAGAGCGGGGAAGATTCTATAACTTTGTTGTAGTTTTTGCTTTGATGAGGGCATCTCCGAAGGAGACACTCAAAGCTGTGGTATATGTCTGAATTGTGGTGTTCGGATTATTTTTGTCCACTCTTGTTTTTCAATGGGATCCGTATCGATCTGCGGAGCGGTGCAGACATCGTTTTTCTGCAAAACCGGAAGCACATGGGGGAGCTATGCGGGAGTCTGGACATCCACTTGACTAACAAAAATCAACCACGTGGACTTCCTCTCTTTTCTCTCTATATCCTCTCTCTCTCCCCCCCAAACCATACACCACACACGCATATCCAATCCAGAGTTTTGATTTTGGTTTGTATTTGTTTTTGCCCGAGGCTGAGATGGAGGCCATTTCGGTCATTACAAAAATTCCGCCCAAATCTCGGACGAAATTGCAGAACTGAAATTTTACTTTTTGAACAAAATTTGACTGGGCCAAAATTATTTGCCCCAAAGTGATTTTTTTCACCCCATGCCGAGATGGCCGATATTCGGCTGAAATCCAAATTTTTTGGCCAAAAATCAAAACTCCGATCCAACCAAAAGCAACCACATGCATGGTCCCCCTCTTCTCTCTGTCCCTCCAACCGGACAATCGAGGTTAATTTGTGAATAGGCATTGAATGACTTTCTCTCGCATCATGTCCAGGGACCATGTCCGTACGTGAAAAAGGACATTTGTGGTGTCCGGTTCGGGGTTAGCATTGAAGATGCCATAATTGCCCTTTTATCATGTCCGGCCAACAGATTGTTGAATTCGCATAAAATCAGTCCTTTTGTACCGAGGTTTATGAATGGTATTGTGTTCTATATGTAAATCTTCTATCAAGGGGGCCAAGTGCTATTAAAACTTATTGGGAGGGGCCAAACCATTGAAAAAGTGTTTTTTAGTAGCAGATCATCACTAGTTTTGCATTGTTCATTAACAAAAATGCAACAAATCCATGTTGTTAGGGAGGGTCAGGCCCCTTGTTGGTCCCCCTCACCCCGCCACTGATTCTGCATGTTTGACACTAATCAGCATCTGATTGCAATTTCAATATGAAATAAGTGTTGGCTAGTTTTGTCACTTCATTGTTACCTTGACAGCTATTAGGGAAAGACCCTGTTGACATTGACATTGCCCTTGATAATATGACGGGCAAGGATTTTTGCGAGTACGTAAATTAGGACGCAAAGGTGATGCTGAAGGAGGAGGAAAGAATCCATATTATCCAACGGTATGCAATTCTCTTTAATCTTTATGCTAATCCTCATGAGTAACTTATTACTGTTATGCCACTTTACACATGTTTGGTCAAAAAGGAATAGTCCCCATCAATACCATGGCTCTCTGTTTATTAATTAACTTGAATGGTAACATTTATTAGTTTTTTTTTTGCAGCAACCCTGATCAGTCAAAGCACTTGGAAACTGCTAACATGAAATTTTTCCTAAAAGGTGTTGATTTTGTTAACTTGAGATCTGAAAAATATGTTGGGAGCAGCTGTATTCCTACCATGGTGCGTACTTATCTAGTATCCCTTTACATACTCATTTTATTGAGCTCAGTGTACGCAATACATATACGAGTTTTATTTTTGGGAGATACTTTACAACCTGCTTATGGCCGTATCATGGTTTCAACTTGCAGAAGTTTGGCACAGCGAAAGAAGATGCATACTGTAGGGACCTAACAATGAATAGGTAACACATTGATATTCCATTTAAGACGTGCTTGTGTTTTGTCTGAAGCTTTTGTTTGATCATTGCAATGTTGATACGAGTTTGAAATCAAAACTACAACACAACTTATTCTTTAGAATCCCTGAATTTATCCTTTTCAAAATAAATTTGACAATTTATTCTTCAACATCAACAATAACTTTGTGGAAGATTTTACTCTAAGAGGTGAGTTTGCAGTACTTCTACGGCACGGCATAATAAATTCTCATGAGTGAAATTTAAGTATCGTCCTTAACCTGTTGACCTCATGAGTGAAATGTAAGTGTCATCCTCTAACTTCTCAGAGAGTATCATCCATGACCATGAACTTTGAAAGTGCACTTTTCAATCTTCAACTTACTAAGATGTTCACTACTAGTCCAAACCAGGCCGGTCATCATCTTGGTGCCTTGTGGCATGTTGACTCACCTACACGCTTTTAAGGTGGGCCAACCAATCCAAGATGCCAATTTCACATATCTATTCTCTCTTAAAATTGGACATGTGTTGTGAAACTTACCTTCCTTCTTTTTTTGCTCATCTGATACACCTGGCCATGGCCATTATTCCTCTCTACCTAACAAACCACGCGTGTGATGTTGGCTTAAAATGTAACATAGGTACCAAGATGCTAACCTGGATGGTTAAGACCTGCTGTAAAACAACTACATTTTCAAAGTCCGTGAACATGGATGATACTCTCTGAGGACTTCCTATGCATTTTATTCTAAATTGATGGGGCTGTTTTACAATACACATGCTGCTATGTCATTGTGAAGGTATTGATGACCTCAAAAAGGGCCTTATTGCCACTCCTTTACCTGCCAAAGCTACCTTCTTGGATGACCCACTAAGAGTTCTTCGAGCAATTCGATTTGGTAAGTTTAAACATCTGCTAGTTGATCTTAACATTTCTATATGCCAAAATTTTCATCTGACAGCTTTTTGATTATTTGTTTCTGGCTTTTGTGAATAACAAAGTTCTCGATGAACTCAGAAAACAACCCTAGTGATAAATCTCTTGCATGTATATTGTGCAGATTAATCTTATGATGTCAGGCAAACACCCGGTTGAAGCAGTGTCTCATATCCGTGATTTGGGGCTATTTGACGTTGTATTTGCTTTCCCTAAAACATCCGATGCTCCAGGTTTTGACAGCTGTGATCGGTGTGTCCTTGTTCAGACATCTAATTATTTTGTCATTCAGATCCAGGCAACTGTTTGTACACAATTTTATTTCACTATACTTATAGGAATTGGAATAGTAGAAGATACATATGTGCATTTATCTTTTTATTTACATTAGCACCCATGGTTACCCTACACTGGTGCAGGTGTTGCGTTTCACACATTGAAGCAGCTTGGAACCTTGCAATTTCTGTGCATGACGGCGTTTCTCATCCCATGCTGTCGGTCTGTTTTCTTTTTACTCAGATAATATCTTCTTACCTCTGTTTAAAATGCTTCATAGTGAGAGCTTAACGACCCTACACTGGCGAACTACTTGAGCCATTTACAGAAAAATGTATATCAAAAATTGAACCTGGAGGAGAGCATAAATAATGCTACCATTGTCTTTTTTTGTCTGCAATGTTTTATCTTAGTATTGTTCTGTTAATATTCAGAGCACCTGTGCTGTGATATTGATAATATGTTCTGTCTCAGTTCCCTCTTACATTCTTTCTTCAGGTTCGATGCTATTATGGAAACTCGTAACTGTTTAACTATAATCTCTGTTCTCTCTTGCCTAACCTTAACATTAGATCTTCTATGGTGTTTATTAGGTTGAACAGCAACAGCTTTACCTCTATAGTGCACTCTTTTTTCCCCTCCGAAAGATGTCCTGCTTGGACAAAAATTCTAATAAGGAGGTAACATCTAACTTATGCATCATCCAATAATTTGTAAATCCAATGTTTTTTCCATTTGAACGGTATCCATATGCTACTGTCTCAATATTAAGGAGTCATTAAAGATGGATGCATGTGTTGCTAAATCGGTACGTTCTGTTGAGCTGCCCCGATCGAGTTGCTATTGTGACTCCCAGTCTTGTGTAGTGTGGTAACAAATTAATTAACTCGTCGTAATATCTTGTGCTCTTAAAGGTTGTCAACATACATGCTGCCAGCAGAGAGTTTGCTGAATTAGTTCTCCTCTTTGAATCAAACATCTCTTTGGGAGCTCTCAAGGAGAAGCTGGAGGACGCATATCTTGATATACCAACAGACACGTTGAAGCGTGTAAAAGCAGGTCAGTTTTAGCATCATGCTACTTTTTCAATACTGTCATGACCTGTCCTGATCTGATGCAATGGAAAATTAAGCTGTACTCTCTCCGTACTTTAGTGATCTATAAACGCTCTTATATTTCTTTACGGAGGCACTATTTTGGTCCATCACATTTGACGCTGAACGTTCAGGACTCATACTTGATGAAATAAAGGACTTGTGGCGGGTGGCACTTCTTATATCCATTCTCTCCTATCCAGAAGCTGGTGACACCCTCAGCCAGCAGAAGGAAAGAGAATACATCAAAGTTGAGCGTTCCATAACTGATCTAGGTAAAGTAAATGGTGGTTGTTCAATAAACGCTTTTCCCATCACCACAAGCGTAGAGATATCTGTGTCAAATTTTAACACTTCAGGTCTCGACGGCGTGTGGGAGTGCGAGTGGAAACAGAAGCAATTGGTCAATGGCAACACCATAATGGGAGTTCTGCAGGTCAAGTCAGGAGGCCGACTGATTGGAGAATGGGTATGCCCTGCCCGCTTGTAAGTGATCACATCAATTGTATCATACAAAATGTTAACACAACCAGTATTCCTTTTCACAGAAAGAACGTGTGTTCAAGTGGCGGCTTGCGCATCCGGAAGGAACCATGGATGATTGCATCGATTGGTTGAAGCGGTCCCAATCGAAACGCCAGAAGGTAGAATCCAGCATCTGATGGTGACATTTTGAGAATATTTTGTGTATTAGATCCATGGTTTGCGTGATGTTAGCATGATCCCGGGACTGCCTGCCAGAACATTGTCTATCCGTGATGTTAGGATGTGCGTTTGCATTATGTAAGGAATCGCGGAATATGACCTGACATAGATCGAATGCTATGGTTTTATTACCTGCTTTGCATTATGATGTGTTATTGATCATTATGTATGAAACAGGACCAGGTTTAGATTAAAAGATGCATATTTTTTGGTAAGTAAGTCTCAGGATTTATAATGGACCTCGAGCGGTATGTATGTGCCTTGTAGTGTTTATGGATCTGTAGGTGATCGTCATTCGGCAAAGAAAGATGGTGGGGACGGGCAGCCGTCAGCAGCGTGCTGGTGATCATTCATGATTATGTAGGTGCAGATACCATGAGCATCGAAAAGAAATAAGAAAAACTACAAGGCAATTTTCGTGTGCATGTATTCGCATGATTTTGATGTGATCGATACGTGGAGCAAAAACGTTCACTTGTCCAGCTCATGTTGCCTCTATCAGCACGAGTCCACACAAGTATCAGAATTCTAACTGAAGATCATGAAAAAGAACAATCAAAGGTACATTTTCGGAGAAACAAAAGAACATCATGGTGACATGCTCATTTTCAAAATCACGCAGTTCTTCCAACTTATTCTAACTTTTGAGCTGAAGTCCTTTTGAGTGGCAGATCATCATAACCACAGGATAAAACAATAATTCAAACAATTAACAGACTCAAGAATATATATTGCCACCAATCTAACATGGATAGATCGTGAGGTTTCCACGATGGCTGCTTGCGGATTTTATAATAGCAGTCGTGGCTTCAATTCATTGCTGTCACCTCAAGCAGAAAACTCTAAGTAGAAAGATAAATTACACTGATCAGGTAAGTGTCAGGCACATTTTTCAAAGGAAAAATATACACCATGCTATCCGATTTTTTTTTCTCTACAGCACACTTACCTGATCTAATATGTCAATGAGTTTCGGGTTTTCCTCCAACCGACGGGGCATTCAGAAACTCTGTACTTAATCTAGCATGCTACAACAAACAAACTTAATAACTCAATTGAAAAAAACTACAGACATCAACAAAGCAACCAGACAGTAATTGAGATCAGTAAAATTGGCCATAGACCAGAATCAAACAAGTGCAACATTTCTATAGAATAGACTATCAATAGTTCACGACATTTATCATGTGTAGATAGCTTATAGCAAAGATGCTACCGTTACCAGTCCAAATGCCCAGTTATACGGAACCTACTAGATAGCATAGCATAAGTACTGCAAGGGCACAACAAACCTGGACTAGGATTTTAGGATATTACATAAGTGCGCTCTATGGATATGGCCAGATACAATAATGGATCTCATCATCATCTTCTGCTTCTGGCATCACATAACCATCTTGCATCTCCAAGAACGGAAGTGGAATGATATTCTCCTTGAAGCGATAAGGTGTAATGTGCACACGGCTTTCCTCACACTCACTGCATTTCACGTGCCCCAGAAACTTGCCATCAATATCAGAGTGCACAAGATGCCCAGCATCAAGCTCAATGAGCAACTCATGCTTGTCGAGCACCGCAATCTTGCGCAAACATCTCATCCTTAGATCAAACGGTAGGGACGCCTTCAGCGCTGACAGGTCAATCCGGTACTTGAAAGCCCAGACCTCAGCCTCATAGTCCTGCATCATGTGTATATCTACAACAATGCCACTGTAACTGGTGCACATAGCAAGCACATTGTCAATCTCCAACAACAGTGTCCAAAAGCTCATCCCGGTGGGACGGCTCATCCATCTAAATGTCTCCTCAGCAGTGTTGAACACTAGAATTTTGCTAATGTCAGAGTGGTACCGTTCTAGTCCCCAATGCAGGCTGCCGCGGTGGAGAACAGATACATTAGACGAACAGGTCAGCCCATCCAGTAGGCGTTGTTCCATAGGTGGATGTCCATCCAGTAGGTCTTGTTCCATAGGTGGATATCCATCCAGCCGGTCTTGTTCCATAGGTGGATGTTCTATGGGCCTGGGCTCATCAGATCCCACTGAGAGGACATAGAAATCAGTCGTGAAAGAGAGACCATTCCCATTCCTTGTCCAGATTGAGTAGAGCACACGGTATTCTCTGGACGGGCAATGCTGGTAGAATCCTGCTATGCGAATGCTTCTAACTGAAGCCCGGCATCTTGGTCCAGGAAGCAGCAACAGGGGAGCACGTTGGCGGGTCGTTGGGTTGCAGATATCGAAGCGTGTGTCATGATCTTCGTACGAGACGATGAGGAGGCCATCACAGGCAGCATGGATAGCGAGGCTGTCTACATCCTGCGTGTGGTCAGCATACCAGAGGATGGGCCGGCAGAGCTTGCGGCCGGTAGACCCAGCATGGTCGCCGCAGAAGACGCAGAGATGGCCGTCACAGAATCTGTCATCACGGTTGAGGCAACTGATGAGAAGGAGCGAGGGCTGGTGACGATGGTGAGCGAGAAGGAAGTCGTGGGCGGAGGTGGCATGGCACCACAACTTGCACACAGCACGGCAGCGAAGGATGTCCTCCGCCGGCAACTTGATGAGTATCTCCCCGGCAATGATGGACTCTGGCAAGTCGTCGAGGACGGTCACACCGCTGATGTGTACCTTCGACATGGTGATTGATTGCCGCTGCTCCAACTGATGGTCAACTAAAAAGATGCAAAAGTTAGTATGTATTATATATTATTAGTAGAATAATAGGAAACAGGTCAGCTCACAAACAGTAAAACACCTAAATGCAAAAATTCCACCAAAGCACGACTGTGTTTCCTTTGAGACGCACATTTTGGCTATTATCTTCAACAATTTACATGATACACCAATGCTCATCTGACAGTAAAAGTAAACAGAATAACATTGTTTTGACAGCAGGGGCAAATATACCTGCAGAGAAAACAATGTCAATTATAACTATAAGACGCAAGAAAACGATAGAGAATGTTCTCATAAACGTTAGAAGTAACTATTACACATATTTGTGAGTATGGAGATCACAAGTGAGAGAATGTTCAGCAATTTCTACTCCATTCACAAATTACATGTTCATTCAGATAGGAAAGCTACATTGGAAACTACATTTAGATTATAAGATGTGAAAACATGGATGTATGATGTGGAGGGATGAGAAGGAAGGGTTCCTTTGGAATTCCGTTCTCACACATATCTTTACCATCAGCTGTACACATATAATTAGATCTGGACCAAAGTACAATCCAGTTTTTTCTGAAGATGCACATTTCAGCTATATAAATGTTGATATAGCAGTGAATCAAATGATTTTCCATCAATAACATCAATCAGTACAAGTAGCAGCATGTCAATCACTGTATAATCAATCAGCAAGCACCAATAGAAGCAGCAGCAGCAGCAAGCTAGCATTCTCTGAATCACAGCCTACACTAATCAGCACCCCTCTGTCTCCAACAGAGGTAAACAGCAATCTCTCACTCATCTCAGCCGAAGCCGAAGCATATCCCATCTCTCTGCTCTGTTTGCCCCCACGACCCGAATCTACCGTCATCGTCATCCCCTCCAGCAGCGGCCGCAGCATGCCCACTGCCCACGGCAACGACGAACACATGCCCATCCCGCTCCGCTATCCCCCCAGCGCAGGAGCTACTCCCTTGGAGCGCCTCCCCGCGTGCAGCCCCGGCGGCCGCGCCACCCGCTGTACCTACCGCCCGGCGGCGCCATCTCTGATCTCTCCCTCCCCCAGGTTTCCCTGCTTTGCTCGATCTGGGAGAAAATCGAGGGAGGGACGAACCTGTGACGCGGAGGCCGCGGCGCGGTGGCGGGAAGGAGCTTCTCGGAGGCGGCCGTCGGCGTGGTCCGTCGACTGGGGAACGGATCGCCGCCGCCAGGAGAAAGTGGGGAGAGAAAGTGTTTCTCCCGAGAGGCCGGGGAGGAGGTCGGGAGAGCGTTTTTTTTTTTTTTTCGTTTCTCTCCCCCATTTCATCTAGGGCGACGCTTAGGCGTTTGTCGACTCCGATCGGTCACCTGCTGCGCCGTCCGATATCCACGTGCAACCATTGGATCGCTATCCGTCCAAACATGCATATGCAAGAGAGAGAAACACACGCAGCACCCCTTCTCCCTCACTTCACTACCTCGCCGCCTCGTCGCCCTGTGGCCTTGCAGCATGGCTCTCACTGCTTGCGGCACCTTCTGTCACGACTGTAGTTATGTTGTCGATGGTAGCATCTCGCGGACACCCTTGCAGCTTGTTTGCGGTTCTATCGTCCACCGTCGCAGCACAATCGTTGCTGGTTGCAGCTCTGTTGTTGACAGTTGCAACACGGTCACTGCAGGTTGCAGCTCGACCATCGACGATTGCAACATCTGGTGGACGCTTTCGTAGTTGACGACCATGCATGCAACAACAACAACACCTTCCCTCGCACTTGCTACGTCGACTCAACACCTTTGAGGGAACCGTCTACTTCTTACTTTTGAGAAGAATAAAGATGTAGCTCACAACAGACATTTTGGCCCGTTTCCTATCAAGTATGTGATCTATTGTCGTGGTATCTGCTAGTGTCCTAGTGCCTACTTGCCTTTAACCCCGCGTCCCTCCTCGACCATCATCGACGCCAGCAGGAGCTCCCCTTAATCAGGTCGTACCAAACTGTCGATGGCATTCAAGGCCACATATCCTATGTTCAAGTTGTCCGGCTCTGGGACGCCAAGTTGTGTCCAGACTTCGAAGATCGATCCTGGATAATCTTTGGGTTTTGTGAACTCTTTTGCTAAATTCAACGTCCATGCTTCATGTGATGACATGGTCATCGTCGACAACTATATATGCAACCGGACCATGTAGTAGTGGGCATCCCTCGTCCGAACACAAAGCTTTTGTCATTATCTATGACTAAATCTGATTGGCCTCTACTAGCACTAACCGTCTAGGGTGTACCACGTTCTATATTGAAGAAACTCAAGACTGCCTTCTGATGTGTAATGCATAGTTGACTATTGTGTCCTCATCATGGCTCATCAAATCTAAGGCATGTCGCGCATTTGTTAGCACCCATGGACAACGATTATTAGGGTGACTGGAGGATGCTAGAAGGAGATGATGATGAAATGCATTATTCCATATGGCCATATAATGCACTCCTTCTTTCAATTAATCCGAGGGAAGTTCTAGTTTGATGTTCCTTGAAGTATCTATTATATATGGACGCCTATGAGTGATTGGTGTTTGATCGTTCTTACTTCGACCTGTGATATTGGGTGTTAGTGCCTTGTTCCTTGAGTTTTTTTATATGAACCAAATGTTTTCGCTTGAGATTTAAGTATATAAGTCATATGTTAGATTGCGAGCGATCGATACTCACTTCTATAGGATTATTGCACTTTTTACCATTTGCTTTCAGTCCATTGCCTTGGGTTTAAGTCATGATGCAGATGCTACCTTTCCTTTGCAAGAAGCACAAAGTGCTCATGTGCAACCTAAAATGCTGATTGCACATTGGTATATGTTTGTGTTCCAAGGGTGAACTTGCGATTCTGCGTAACGATTACCAGGGAAGGTCTAATCTGAAAGCTCGTGTCTGATTAATATAATTTACATCTCCTAAATAAACACGGAAAGAAAACTTGCGCCAACATGCAAAGAAAATTGATCACAGTGATGGACAGACCACCCCTATGGCCGGGAATTCTTGTTATTCAGCGATTTAGGACTGGTTGCTACTAGTGGTGGCGGACTGACATTCCTAGTGGATCTGTGGCTAATACGTGGTGACCTCCTGAAACTCAGGAGGCCAGCTTGATGTCTGTGACTCTTGGTTCTATACGAAGCTATGACGGGGGTTCACAGTGTCCTCCACATGTTGCTCACCATGGCGACTTCGGTGGAGGTTGTATCCTCTTTCGTTAATACTTAGTATAATCTTGATACTAATATAGTGCACTTTATCATATGTTTTTGAAGGGCAACCAACATTAATTAGACATTGCCAACAACGAACTTAGACATTCACCTTCTTGTCACAACTACCAACTCGGTTATAAACTTATAATCTCACGTGGTGCGCCAAACCCTCACATGGAAATTCATAAATGTGGCCGGTGAAGAACCTAAGCATAAGCAACGTGCCTAGATTGCTCCTGATGTCTCGTATAATATCATCCCTATACTCTGAATTTCCTTCATCTTCTTTGGTCATTTCATGTCTAGCCACTTGCTATAATACTTGGCTCGCAACAATTAGTGCCTACTCACTATGACATGTCTAATGTAATCCCTCCGTTCCATTTTACTCCGCATATAAGATTTGTGTGGAGTCAAACTTCACAAACTTTGACCAAATTTGTGTAAAAAATATCAACATCTACAATACCAACTATACATAATATGAAACTACATTCCATAGTGATCTAAAGATATTCCTTTGGCCTTGTAAATGTTGATACTTTTTCCTATAAGTTTGGTCAAAATAGAGATACTTTCACTTCAGACAAAAGTTATATGCAGACTAAAAACAAAGGGAGAGAGTATATAACCTTAACTGAAACTCTTATTTAGCAAGTGTAGCTATAACACCTCTCCCAGCTTGAACATTAGCATGCATGTAACTGCATATGTGACCAATGTTTTCAAGTCGATCAATTGACGGGTCGCTCGGAGGGGGCGACTCTAGACTAGTCGTGACTAGTATAGATTCACGGTCGATGAGTCGACATGGCGACGAGTCGATGTGAGTTAAGCAGCAGGCAGTCAGGGAAGGACCACAAGCACTAGTAGAAAAAGGGCCTTATAGTCCCGGTTGGTGAGGGCCTTTAGTCCCGGTTCATGAACCGGGACTATAGGGTCGATACTAATACCTCGCCCTTTAGTCCGGTTCTATCGAACCGGGACAGATCAAACCTCCACGTGGCCTGTCCGCTGAGCCCGAGGCGGAGAGGCCTTTGGTCCCGGTTGGTGGCACCAACCGGGACCAATAAACATCCACGCGTCAAGCATTTCTTTAGCTCTGGTTTTGTTTTTTTTTGAAAGGGGGGTTTGGGGGTTTTGGGGGTTAATTTAGGTGTTTCATATATTGTGCTATAGCTAGCTAATTAATAGAGAAAAGTGTCCTTTCTTTTGTCCGTGCTTGAGTCGACTTCACGTACTATACATACGTATAGAGAGGACTAACTAGACATGCTAGCTAGCTAATAATTAAGCAAACAGAAGATCGTCATGAACATATATGCATACAGAGAGAAGTGATATCGACCACCTCTCCTTCTCAGAGATTGGTCGAACAACAAGTTCTCGTATATCTATCCGACACTACTGGCTACATATATACAATAATTATCTTTTACAATACGGACGCGTGGTCCACATAGTATTCCCGTCTTCAGCGATCACATGGTCAAGAAAGAATGCATAATTCCTCTTGAATTGCTGCATGCGATCTGGTGCTAGGAGTTCATCTCGCTTCGAAACATCTAATTTTAAGAAAGGGTCAATATATATATATATATATATATATATATATATATATATATATATATATATATATATATATATATATATATATATATATATATATATATATATATATATATATATATATATATATATATGAATGAATGAAACTCAACACAAATGATGGTAATAAAATAAAATTGTGAATATTTTTATTTACGCACTTCAAATTGTTTGTCGGAGTAGCCCTCTCACAGGTCGTGTGGCGGATGGACTGCATAAGCGTAGTATCCACAGAAATCATTCCCTTGTTCCTGCCACAACCACTTTACAAGAAACAGAGGTCAATCAAACTGATAATTAGCAAGCACATGCTAAATGGTATTGATGAAACTAGCGCTTGAATCACTAGGAGATCTGGCGTGGAATATGCTACTATATAGTACTTACTTTGGTGTCTAAATTGCAGCTTCTTGGTAGTCCCGGAGCTTTTTGGTGAATTTTCCCAAGCCCTGCCATACAAAGAAAACAATTACTTGATATCAGAAATGAACAAAGTTGCTGATATGGTGGATAATGATCGATTTAACTTACTTCTCGAGCATTTCAGTCATTTCCGCATACTCCTTGGAATCTTTTCGTTTCGAGTCTAAGACAGTTACTACTCCCTGCTCAAGCTTAATCTCTAGGAGAATATAGTGGAACCTGCGTACGTATGCATAACTCATCAATATTACATTACTATAACCTGGACTAAATAAGGGAAACCGAATATGCCACAAGACAGTAACACTCACGTGTAATTGTAAGGAAAGAGTACTATATTTTTGTGTTCATTTATTTCCAACGATCGTAGCAAGTTGGCCTCGGTTTCAATGACACGATATTTAACCTCATTTGCATCTATGAGATATGTGTTAATGAACCCAATATCACCCACTTGTTTTTCTTCATTTCTGCGATCTTCAATCTGCATAATATAGTGAGGATATTTATAAATACATGCAATGAAAGAGCTGAGTTATATAGAGATACTTAATGACAGAAGTAGTACTACTTACAGACAGTAGCAGGTGACCGTTGCTTTATCGAGGCCAATTGATTGAAAAACTGATAGAACTCCTCAAATGGAATAGGCAACAGTTCAATTCCAAGGAGGTCATGCTCCTTTTTAACTCTCACATACAAAGTATTCCTCCCCTCAGACTCTTTGCAGGTTTTCATGTACCAATCATGCAATCTTCGCATCATCGTTGTTAGAGAGCTTTCATCTTTGACGAGAGGCTTCCCGTACTCGTATCTTTGTATCTGCACCTCCAAGAAATCATAATGTACATCGTCGGGCAGGTAATCTGCAGGATTGCCATAACGGGCACCATCCTCGGATCGGCGATGTCGCTAGCGAGCACCTTGAGCGGGGGCACGATTGCCCGCTTGTTCGCGAGCTGGGCAATTTGTTTCCCAGCTCGTCGTTCTTTCATCCTTTGATCAGCGGCAGTACTTCCCGATCTCTCCGCTTCGCAAATGCCTTTCCAATAATCGCTCATAGTTGCCTTTGGCGGAGACTTGGGTGGTTTTGTCGGGCAGCAAGTGCGCTTCGCTTTGACCGGATCTACCTTCTCCTCCGGAGGTGGATGTCTCTTTGCTTTCAACCCTTGAAACCAGTCATCCACTTCGGTCTGCGCGATCTTCGCGTTTTCCTCCTCGCTCCTCTCGACGGTAACTTCTCCGAGTCTTGAGAGAAGGACCGAATCATATCTCCTCCGCCTTTGGCTGTCTTGCTAGACGCCGGCAGAGCGAGCGGGCGGATGCCTTCTTTCCTTGCTTACGGCGGAGGAGAAGGACTACGACGCGGCGGAGCAGCGGAGCAGCGGCGGGTCTCTTCCGCCCTTGCCGCGAGGCGGAGAAGGAGGAGGCTGGCTGCCCGGACGCGCCGGTGCAAGCGGAGAAGGAGACGGAGTGCCGCCACGCGCGGAGAAGGATCCGGCCGAGTGCCCTGATCGTCACTCGCCGGAGGAGGAGGCGGTGGAGGCGGAGTGCCTGACTCGCCGGAGGAGGAGGAGGAGGAGGCGGCGTCGAGTTCGGAAGGTTGATGAGATCCTTCCGCCATAGGCATGGAGTCTTGAGCGAGAACCCAGCCGATACTCCCTTCATCGGTAGGGTGGTCAAGCGGAGGTCCTCAAATCCTCCGTTATTTCATCGACCATCACCTTAGCATATCCTACGGAATCGGCGGCGGTGAAAAGTTGAGTCGGGTTTAGTAGGATAACAGAGCCAACAGCCGCCTTGACCTTCAAATTGCTCCATTGCGCCATAAGGTGGCAATTTTCAGCATCCGTGATAGCATCCACGGGATAGCTGGCAGGAGCCGTCAAGGCATGCTGCTCTGGCTGAAGCAGCTCGGTGGAAGCCACGCTGCTTCTCCGCTAAGATGGCGGGGTAACCGGGGAAGCTTGGCGGTCGTTTGTTGTGATCTGCTGCTTCTCGTTCCTCTTCTCGTTCCTCTAGCCCCATTACCCTTTCGTGCAGCGCCTGCATTAGGCTCTGCTCCAGTTTCTTCCTCCTCTCATGGGTTTTGTAACCCCCTGCGTCCGGAAATCCAGCCTTCCACGAAGCGGAGCTGGCGTGCCTCGTGTCCGTCCGGTGCTCGAGATTCGAGGGCCATTGTGAGCTCGTCCTTCTCCCTGCTCGAGCGAACTTCCCTTGCTGCGCTGCTTCGATATAATGTTGAAGCCTCTTGGTGGTATGTCCAATTGTTCGTCCGTCCAAATGCACTTCCCGTTATAGGGTCAAGGATCCGCCGGCCCGAAGAACCAAGTCCGCAGCAGTCTGGCCAGTTCATTGTCTCGGGTTCGATCCCTTTATCAAGCAGATCATTCTTAGCCTTGGCCCACTTAGGCCGGGCTACGAGGTAGCCACGACCCGTGCGATGGTGAAGCTTCTTCTTCGCAGCATTTCTCTTGTTTGTCGCTGACATCTTTTACTCTTTTCCGATGTCTTGTAGGCCACAAATGCGGGCGATCATCTCGATCTTCTCATATTTGCCCTTGAATTCTGGTGTCTCATTTTTTCGACATACGTATTGAGTTCTTTCTTCCAATTCCTGAATAGTTCTGCCATCTTCTTAAGAGCAAAAGACTTGATTAATGGCTCTATTCTGGCTTCTCCGGATCATCCTCTAGCGGTAGGGTAAAATTTGACTTCAGCTCGGTCCAAATATCATTTTCTGCATATCATTGACACAAGACACCTCGGGGTCTTCGTTCTTAGGCTTATACCATTGGTGGATGCTGATCGGGATCTTGTCCCTAACAGAACCCCCGACTTGAGCAACAAATGCCTTCTTTGTCCGGTAGGGTTCAATCGGTTGGCCGTCGCGCGATTTGTATGATCTCAAACTTTTCATCCGAGCTCAACTTTTCTTGGGCCTCGTCTCTTTACGAAGTTGTGCTCGATCCGGAGGGCTAGAAAAAGAACAAAGACGCGAGTTAATTAATATGTGTACATATATACCAAAACAAAGGCGAGAGCTAGTCAGCACATGCTTAATTAATATATATACCTGGCGGACTCGGTTTGGTGATCACCGAGCCGTCCTCACGGTCTACTTCTTCACCCTCTCCTTCTTGCACGGCATTGGGTCATCAGACCATGTAAATCATAGCCAGCTGCTTCTTCACCCTCTCCTTCCGGACCATCGTTGTCGTTGAGAAACATCATCGAGCGACGGCATCACTTCCTTGTGCGATTATGTCCCTCAACAACGCTTCTTGTGCTTCGTCTCGGGGGTGTCCATAGTTTCTACAAATATTTACAACATGGCAATTATTATTCAAACATGACAGATATGGATATATTAGTGCCAGCGTAGAACTAGCTAGCTAATCACAATAAGGAATCATATTAGTGGCCTCGACGCTGCTTCTCTAGGGTTTGGGGTGGCCTCGACAACGCTTCAAGGGTTAGGGGTGGCCTCGACAACGCTTCAAGCTAGGAGAAGTGCGTAATATCGACCCCCACGTGTTGAAGCTATCGGGAGGGGTCGGCGTTGAACAGTACATCTATGTCCCACAAGTGATGTGGGCATCGGACGCCGTGGTAGGGTAGAGGTCGTGGATCGCCCGCGGTCGAGGTCAAGGGTCGAAGATCGCCGAGGGTCGGGAGGTTGCCTAGTGTCAAAGTTCAACAAAACCATGTCTTCATCATTAAGCGAAAATGCAGGTGCATGATGGTGCAAGCTCTCCAAAGTTGTTTTGGAGCGGAGTCCCAGATAGGATAATTAGCTTTTTGGTACAAAGTTCAGCAAAAGGCAAATTATCCTATCCGGGACTCCATTCCGAACAACTTTGGAGGACTTCATCCCATCATGCCATGGTTACTTCGGCTAATGATGAAGCCATGAATTTCTTCAATACTTTGTCACTATAGGAACCTCGACCTGAAACCTTCGACCCTTGACCCCTTAACGACCCTCGACCCTCTACCCTAGTTCCCGACCCTCGACCCTCGGCGATCCTCGACACCCTCGTTATATCGACAACGACGCAACATACATATACATGGGAAAATAATGTTATCGGGGAGGGGTATCGTACCCCCCCCTCGTGTCAAAGTTTCTTCTTTCTCCTCTATTCCTTTCTTTCTTCTTCTCCTCTTCTTTTCTTCTTATCCCTCGAGAAAGGAAAATAAGGAAAAGGAAGAAAAGAGGAAAGGAAGAAGAAGAAGAAGAAGAAAAAAAGAGGAAAAAAAAGGAGAAGAAGAAAAAAGAATAGGAGAAGAAGAAAAAATAGAAAAAAATTCTATTTTTCTTCTTCTCCTCTATTCCTTTCTTCTTCTCCTCTTCTTCTTCTTTTCCTCTCATTCTTTTCTTCTTCTTCTTCCTTCTTCCTTCTTCCTCTTTCTTCCTTTTCCTTATTTTACTTTTTCCTCTACACTAACCTAATTAAAATGCACTAACCTAATTAAAATTGTAACTTTCTATATATGAACAAAAACTAAACTAATAAAAATAAAAACATATACATTATAGCCACATACACATATACATCACATATGAACAAAAAAATAAACTAATAAAAATAAAAAAGCAGGCGGCTCGGCGGCGGCTCATGAACGGGGCGGCGGGCGAGGGCGACGGCGGCGGGCGGGCGAGGGGCTGGCGACGGCGGCGACGCGGCGGCGAGGCGGCGGGCGGGCGGGCGGCGAGGACGGCGGGCTCGGGGCAGGGCGACGGCGGGGCTGGGCGGGCAAGCAGGGGGACGAGGACGGCGGGCTCGAAGCGGCGATGGGACGGCAGGCTCGGGCGGCGGCTGGGACGACGGGTTCGGGCGGCGCAAGCGGCAGGGACAGAGGCGGCGACGTCGAAGCGGCATGAAGGCGACAACGGGGCGGGACGGACGACGAGGAGCAGGCGTCAAGCGTAGAAAAGCGGCGTCTGCTGGCGGGATGAGGAACTGAATGAAATTTTCGCAAAGTCCTGTATATATAGAAAGTGCATTGGTCCCGGTTCATGCCACGACCCGGGACTAATGCCCCCCGTTAGTACCGGTTGGTGCCACCAACCGGGACCAAAGGCCAATTTTCAGCAGCCCAAAGGGCGAAGGCTGACCTTTGGTCGGTTGCAGGCACCAACCGAGACTAAAGGGGGGAATTAGTCCGACCGGGACTAATTCCCCTTTAGTCCCGGTTGGTGCCACCAACCGGGACCAAAGGCCATGTGCTGCCCCGCGCCAAATGTTTAGTCCCACCTCGCTAGTTGAGAGGGAGCCGCACCAGTCTATAAGGTGCGGTGCGGCTCCCCTCTCGAGCTCCTCTCTAAAGCAGGCTTTCGGGCCTAACTCGCCATCTGTGCTGTGGGCTCTGCTGGGCCTTCCATGGGCCTGAATCCTGGCCCATAGGGTTTCTAGTCGTATTCATGCCGTGGGGGCCCGATGAGGTGGCACTTTTTTTGCTTTATATTTTATTTCTTTTTGCTTTTAGTTTTAGAAAAATATAAACTTTCTATTAGTGCCATTAGTTTTAAAATTGAAAACACTTTTTTGTTTTCTTTGTTGCTTTATTTATTTTATTTTGTTTCTACTTACAACAAAATACTTATTGTTGCTATTTTATTTTTTCAAGTTTTTTGTTTTGTTTTCTGCATTATTTATTTTATTTTGGTTTTTGCTTTATTTTTAATTCTTTTTGCTTTTAGGTCAGCAAAATTATAAACTTTCTGTTAGTGCTTTTAGTTTTAGAAAAATATAAACTTTCTGTTTGTGCCATTAATTTTAAAATTGAAAACACTTTTTTGTTTTCTTTGTTGCTTTATTTATTTTATTTTGTTTCTACTTACAACAAAATGCTTATTGTTGCTATTTTTTCAAGTTTTTTGTTTTGTTTGCTGCATTATTTATTTTCTTTTGGTTTTTGCTTTATTTTTAATTTTTTTGCTTTTAGGTCAGCAAAATTATAAACTTTCTGTTAGTGCCATTTGTTTTAGAACAATTATAAACTTTCTGTTTGTGCCATTAGTTTTATAAAATTTGAATTCTTTGAAATGACACATATTATGGTATCATCATAATAGTTGCGGGAGAAAGTCTTCACTTTTTCTTCGCTTGTGTCGTTTGCTTATTCGCCCGTAACCATGGATAATCTTCATCGTTTATCAGGATGCTTGGGTCAGCCTTGACTTTGAAGGGGGAATTTCATGAAACTTTTCATACTCTTGAGACATGTCATCTTGCCCTCCACTCCTGTGGATGTCCCTTTTCCTGAAAGAACTATGTGGCGCTTTGGCTCATTGTATGATGTATTCGCTTCCTTATCTTTTCTTTTCCTCGGTCTGGTAGACATGTCCTTCACATAGATAACCTGTGCCACATGATTGGCTAGGACGAGCGGTTCGTCGGTGTACCCAAGATTTTCAGATCCACTATTGTCATTCCGCATTGTGGGACTACCTGCACCCGCCTCGACAGATTGACCCACTTGCACTTAAACAAAGGGACCTTAAAATCTACTCCGTAGTCAAGTTCCCATATGTCTACTATGTAACCATAATATGTGTCATTTCCTTGTCGGTTGCTGCATCAAAGCGGACACCGCTGTTTTGGTTGGTGCTCTTTTCATCTTGGTCAATCGTGTAAAATGTATTCCCATTTATCTCAGTATCCTTTCCAAATCATTACAGTCGAAGATGGTCCCTGGACAACAAATACAACTCATCACAAACAGTGCTGTCACCTCCGAGGCGTGTTTCCAACCAACTGCTGAAAGTCTGATGTGTTCACATGTAATCCGATCGTCGACCGCTCCGGGTGTTTGGAGCGCAGACTGTTCTTGTGTTTATCGACATACGGGTCACCAAGGTAGAGTTCGTAGAACTGTGTAGTGTGCTTGAGACCAAGAATATTCGTCCTGCATATTATTGAGTCTCTTCCAAGCGTGTTTTTTCGGTCAGTCTCCCCTCATACCGCGATTTAGGGAGACCTATCTTATTAAGGCCAGGAATGAAGTCAACACAAAACCCGATGACCTCCTCTGTTTGATGGCCCATGGAGATGCTTCCTTCTGGCCTAGCACGTTTCTGAACATATTTCTTTAGGACTCCCATTAACCTCTCAAAGGGTACATATTGTGTAGAAATCACGGGCCCCAGAATGACAATCTCGTCGACTAGATGAACTAGGGCGTGCGTCATGATATTGAAGAAGGATGGTGGGAACACCAGCTCAAAACCGACAAGACATTGCGCCACATCACTCCTTAGCGTTGGTACGATTTCTGGATCGATCACCTTCGAGATATTGCATTGAGGAATGCACATAGCTTCACAATGGCTAATCGGACGTTTTCGGTAGAAGCCCCCTCAATGCAACCGGAACCAGTTGCGTCATAATCACATGGCAGTCATGAGACTTTAGGTTCGGAACTTTTCTCGGCATATTTATTATTCCTTTATATTGACGAAGCTAGTCGGGACCTTCATCTTGAGCAGGCATTGAAAGAATATTTCTTTCTCTTCTTTCGAAGAGCGTAGCTGGCAGGACCTTCATCTTGCTCGGAGGCATGCCCTCTTTTTCGTACAAGCGTTGCAGGTCCTCTCGTGCCTCGGTGTATCTTTTGTCTTCCCATACACGCCCAAGAAGCCTAGCAGGTTCACGCAAAGGTTCTTCATCACGTGCATCACGTCGATCAAGAGCGGACCTCTAGGTCTTTCCAGAGGGTAGGTCCCAAAATATAGATTTCTTCTTCCACATGGGTGCGTGATTCTCAGCGTCATTCGAACAGCTAGTCCGCGGGACCCTTTCCAAAGATTACATGTAAATCATTGACCATAGCAAATGCGTGATCACCGATGCGCATGGCGGGCTTCTTCCGGTGATCTGCCTCGCTTTGAAATGCTTGCCTTTCTTTCGACATTGATGGTTGGTCGGAAGAAATCGGCGATGGCCAGGTACACATTCTTCCTGCAGCTTCCGGTATATACTATCGGTGTCAAGTAAACAGTGCGTGCATGCGTGGTATCCCTTGTTTGTCTGTCACGAAAGGTTCTTGAGAGCGGGCCAATCGTTGATGGTCACGAACAGCAACGCCTTTAGGTCAAATTCCTCCTTTTGTGCTCATCCCACGTCGTACACGTTTCCATTCCACAGCTGTAAAAGTTCTTCAACTAATGGCCTTAGGTACACATCAATGTCGTTGCCGAAGTTGCTTAGGGCCTTGGATGAGAAGCGGCATCATAATGAACTTCCGCTTCATGCACATCCAAGGAGGAAGGTTATACATACATAGAGTCACGGGCCAGGTGCTGTGATTGCTGCTCTACTCCCGAAAGGATTAATGCCATCCGCGCTTAAAGCAAACCATACGTTCCTTGGGTCCTTTGCAAACTCATCCCGATACTTTCTCTTGATTTTTCTCCACTGCGACCCGTCGTGGTGCTCTCAACTTCCGTCTTTCTTACGGTCCTCACTGTGCCATCGCATCAACTTGGCATGCTCTCCGTTTTCGAACAGACGTTTCAACCGTGGTATTATAGGAGCATACCACATCACCTTCGCAGAACCCTCTTCCTGGGAGGCTCGCCGTCAACATCACTGTGGTCATCTCGTCGATCTTATACGCAATGCACGCATACCGGGCATGCGTTCAGATCCTTGTAGGCACCACGGTAGAGGATGCAGTCATTAGGGCATGCATGTATCTTCTCCACCTCCAATCCTAGAGGGCATCGACCTTCTTTGCTGCGTATGTACTGTCGGGCAATTCGTTCTCTTTGGAAGCTTCTTCTTCATTATTTTGATAGCTTCTCAAATCCTTTATCAGCACAACATTCTCTGCCTTCCACTGCAGCAATTCGAGTACGGCACCGAGCTTTGTGTTGCCATCTTCGCAATTGGGGTACAACCCTTTTTGTGATCCTCTAACATGCGATCGAACTTCAGCTTCTCCTTTTGACTTTCGCATTGTGTCCTTGCATCGACAATGACCGGCGGAGATCATCATCATGGGGCACATCGTCGGTTCCTCTTGATCTTCAGCAGCTTCGCCCGTTGCAGCACCATCATGCACATCGTCTGGTGCATCTTGATGTTCATAGCATCACCATATTCAGGGGCACATAGTTGTCATCGTACTCTTCTTCCTCGCCGTCTTCCATCATAACCCCTATTTCTCCGTGCCTCGTCCAAACATTATAGTGTGGCATGAAACCCTTGTAAAGCAGGTGGGTGTGAAGGATTTTCCGGTCAGAGTAAGACTTCGTATTCCCACATAAAGGGCCTGGACAACACATAAAACCATTCTGCTTGTTTGCCTCAGCCACTTCGAGAAAAGCATGCACGCCCTTAATGTACTCGGAGGTGTGTCTGTCACCGTACATCCATTGCCGGTTCATCTGCGTGCATTATATATAATTAGGTGTGTCAAAAATCATTACAGAACATCATGAATAGATAATTAAGTGACCAAATTAATAGAAGTTCATCATCACATAAAAACCAAAGTACATACATAGTTCTCATCTAACAACATAAAGCTCTGCAGAGCATCTAAATTAATTAAACCATACATTGAAACTATGTAAAACATTTCAATGTGAAAACAAATACGATCATAATCGCAACCAAGGTAACAACTGATCAACGGCATAATGATACCAACCCTCGGTATGAATGACATATTTTCTAATCTTTCTCATCTTCAAGCGCATTGCATCCATCTTGATCTTGTGATCATCGACGACATCCGCAACATGCAACTCCAATATCATCTTCTCCTCCTCAATTTTTTTTAATTTTTTCTTCAAGAAATTGTTTTCTTCTTCAACTAAATTTAACCTCTCGACAATAGGGTCGGTTGGAATTTCGGTTCAACAACCTCCTAGATAAATAAAATCTATGTCACGTTGGTCGGCATAATTTTCATAAACAATAAATGAACCAATAGTTATGAAAAGATAATATATACCACATCCGAATCATAGACAGGACGAGGGCCGACGAGGCGGATACCAAAACCATCGCACTATATAAGATGCAATAATAAAAGTAAGAAAATAATACAAGTAAGAATATTTTTCCTTTCGAGAAAGAAGATAAGAACAAGAGGCTCACCACGGTGGTCTTGGCGATGAGATCGGCGGGTGATCGACCAGCGGTGAAGACGGGACGCCAGGCGTGACGGACCGCTAAACCTAGACAAATATTGAGGAAAATGGAGGTTGGAGGTCGAGCTGGAGAGGAGAAAGCTTAAGTAGTGTGGCTCGGGCATTTCATGAACACCTCATGTGCATAGGAGGTGAGCTAGAGCACCACAATGCCCCCTCGCCGGCAAGAGAAAAACAGAGCAATGGAGTGCTCTGCTTTCATGACGAGGGTATATATAGGCAGCACTATTGGTCCCGGTTCGTGGCATGAGCGGGACTAAAGGAAGCCTTTGGTCCCGGTTCATGCCACGAACCGGGACCAATAGTGGTGGCCAGGAGCCAGGACCATTGGTCCCGGTTCGTCCCACCAACCGGGACCAAAAGGTCCGGATGAACCGGGACCAATGGCCCACGTGGCCCGGCCGGCCCCCTGGGCTCACGAACCGGGGCAAATAGCTCCATTGGTCCCGGTTCTGGATTGAACCGGGACTAATGGGCTAAACTGCCCTGGACGAAAGCCCCTTTTTCTACTAGTGAAGTGCACAACAGCAGCAGCAACCAGGGGGGGAGGGGAGGAGCACACCACCAGCAGCAGTAACCAGGGCCAACTGAGAGATGGGCCACTAGTTATGCACTTCCCTATGGCCCAAAATCCCATCTAGTAGCTATATACTCTTCCTGTGACCTAATCCATCATCCACACTCCCTCCTCCCTCACCATAGCCGCCACACATTCTGCTGCCACTCTCTTGCCACCAGTCCGCCACTTCTCCCAGCGATGGATCTCTCAACTCCCCCGCAGTAGCTCTCTTGCCACCGCTCCTCCTCCCAGTCCGCTCCTCTTGCAGCAGCGGCGGCGGCGGCCAGCGCTACAGCGGGCGCGCAGAAGCAACAACAGCAGCAGCGAGGCCGCACAACAGCAGCATCAGCAGCACGGCGGTGGGAGAGTGCTCCAGATCCAGCGCTGCCTCGAGTCGTTCGACCCAAAAACCGCGACTAGTCGAGACTAGTCGCGCGAGTCGCTCGACTCATCCCAGGAGTCGAGTCGAGAGGCTGAGTCGGCCCTGGAACTGCGACACGTCGACTAGTCGACAACTAGTCGCGACTAGTCGAGCGACTCGAAATCCATGTATGTGACACAAAAAGGACATCAACATGCTAACCTCGATCCAACAATCCCTTGGAATATCTTCCCTAGCGACATGAGGATACCCGTTGAAAGCTTCGATGGAACTTGGTGTTATCCTTTCCCCATATATCCAACCTCGATCCAACAATCCCTAGGACAAGAATCAAATAAGTTCAAAGAAAAAAATAGTTGTTGTTTCTCTCCCATTCTCCACAAGCATATGTCAAAAGTGAAGTACCAATCAAAACGAGAGCCAGCATACCTGCAGGGAGGAGAGGAGAACTGATAGCCTTTGTGGGAGAGGATGTCGTACTTGTGATGGAGATATGTATCGACGTTCTAGGAGAGAAGGGGGGAGTTATTGATCGAGGGATCAAGCAACAGGTTTCGGAGAAATAGGATACCACACACTTCACTTGTTTTGTAAACAAAAAAGTAGGGATGTAGCAGCAGGTCGCAAAGGTCACAACTTCACTCACATCTGGTCCGTGTATGTGTGTGAGCACATGCCAGCTTTATGAGTGCCACACTATTATATAGGCATAGTAACCACTAATGGACAAGGTTTATCTGCGAGTCAGTAGTGGCTTGTCCTTCCCGGTGAGCTGGAGCAACACCTGACGAGCCATGGTTAAGCGCTCGTCAATGGAGATGCTTGATAATGGGGAGCAATTACACTGATAGACCAAACCATGCCCGTCGATGGTGATGGCTTCATCTTCTACCAGCGAGATGGCTTTGTTTGTGAATGCAGTGGCTCCATCAATAGATGAAACAGTGGGCCTCTTGTTTCCCCGCTACCGGCGGGCCACTGCAGGCCCATCAATAGAGGGTCCATCAGGTGGCCTCCGGTCTACCATTCATGATGTGTTATTATACGTCCACTCACCTGGTTTTGGGTTATGGGTGTGAGCTCTTCTCCCAATGGAGGACAACCAACGGAAGGTCTTTTCTAGTAATGACACTTATTTGTATACAAATTCCACACACTTCACTTGTTTTGTTTAATATCAACATCAAATTTAATTATTAGATTTTTTTTCTTTCGTTTTAGAATTAGGATATGTTAATAACTATGTTTTTAATGCAAATATGTGAAATTTCAAAAATAGGACGCTACATGCGGCGCTAGATAGAATGAACTAGATGGTACCCTGCGTATTGCCACGCAATTGGGTGCGGTATTTCTCAATGAAATTTGTATGCATAAAACATTAACGTTTTGATTGATAATACGATAATTTAAATAAAATACATCTAATTATTGAATAGTTGTAAAATATTTATTTAGTTTAAGTAGTACTAGTGATCAAGTTAAGTTTTAGAAGAGTTACCATATGTGACTCTATGGTCTAGTGGTACGGATAGCATACTATTGTACGCGAATAGGCTTAGACTAATATCGATCAGTGTAGCCAGTGACTAGGAAAGGTTGTTTTGCAGCTTGTCGTGTTGCATCAGAAGTTAGTGTCCCTGTTGTGCTAGGATTAGTTTGAGTCGGTTCGATAGCTTGTTTCGGTCGCGCGTGTGTATACACGAGCAAGGGTACGTCAATCGTAACCGAGGGCATTGAAAAGAAAACAGAGACTCGGACCCGAGGTTAGGGTTCCTCCCCTGCTCCCCCTGCCGCCGGCGGCCACCCTCGCTCCCTCCCGCCGGTGCTGGCCGCCGGTCACGCGCGCCCGGGCCCGCCTCCCTCCCCTCCACCCCCCACGCTCCCGTCGCCCCCCGAGGCGGTGGAGCGCCCCCTCCCCTCCTCCTCGTCTTGCCCCCCTCCCCCTTCCCCTTCGCCGCCGCGCGTGTAGCGCCACCAGCGTCCCCGGGTGGCGCCGGCGGCGGCGGATGTCCCTTCCCCGCGCGCTTGTAGGGGGAGTCGGGGCTCCCTCCTTCCCTGCGGCGGTGCTGCTTGCCTGGCGGCGGTGGGGCTCTGCGGTGGAGTTTTGCGGGCCCTCGGGGGCCCTCGATGCGGCTGCGTGGCCGTTGGCTGCGTGGCGGCGTGGTGGGCGGCTGGCGGCGGCGCCCGCTCGGCCCAACGGTTCGGGGCGCGGTGGCGTGGCTCCCTGGTGGTGTGGCGAGGCGGCTGTGGCTGCAGTGGTCGGCGTGCTGCAGCGTGGCCGCGGAGACTGTCCGGACCGGTTGGGGTCAGGCCGAGCCGGGTGGCCTGGCAGGTCCCTGTCGCTACGTCCGGTCGGCTCCGCGCAGCGGTGGAGGTTGTCCCCTCCTGTCGGCTGCGTTGTGGTTGCCCCCGAGCCCGGTGTCTCCTCGTCCTACCTCCAGGTCTCGTGTTGACGGTGAAGATGGTACGGTGTCCGTGGTGGCACAGGCTGGTGGGCGGCATGTTGAGCGGTGCTCTTCCGATTGTCTAGGGTGACGGTACTGGTTTAGGGGCGGGAGATCCCAACGGTATAATAGAATGGAAACAGTATAGCTTCTGTCATGCATGTTTTCTTTGCCCCCTTGTCAAATGCTGGAGCTCCCGCCATGGTTGGCATGTGGACGTGCTAGCGAAAAAGGCAAAAGCGGTGCCACGCACTGCCTTAACTGGTTGGAGAGGAACGAAAACAATCCATACAAGTACATGGCATTATAATCTGACGTCCCAACGATCCCTAGCTTCTGACCTTTGCGTCCATTTGAGTGAACCAACTAATTTATGCCACGAATATTCTGCTCCAAATTAAGAAACATCGTCAGGGCGTGTGTGTGGCTTTTGGAAGCCCACCTAGCATGAGTCGCTGGTGCATGCTTACATACTCATGACTGCCCAATAGCACAAAATGAACAATTGCTTTTCGGGTATGTTCTGTCGTTTGTGTAGGAGCTACCTACCGCGGCCGAACCATCATCAATTCTAAACAAGATTGGTCACTTTCGTTGGGGACTTGGAGTACAAGAGAAGAGAGATTATGATGTAAGCTAAATTAAGTTACTAAACTCATACTTTAATTCTACCGGCATGCATGCCCCACAGTTCCATGCATGCACCTCTATAAAGTATAAATAGCATGCACAAGTCAAGCTCTTAACACACAACAACAAAAGCTAGCTGCATCCTCACAGCTAGTCGAACTTTCGCAGCTTACGCTCAGTAAACACTTCTAGTGACAACAATGTAAGGCCCCACGGCATCTTTCAGGGTGTCTTTGGCCGTCGCGGTCGCGGTGTTTCTCCTGGGCTCATCGGCGGTCGCTGCCCATGGCCTGAGGAGGGTCGTCTCCAGCAGCTCCGACGAGCCGTGCAACGAGATGACGCTCTACTACCACGACATCCTCTACAACGGCGTCAACAACACGCGGAACGCGACATCTGCGGCGGCCACCAAGCCCACGGCGCTGAGCACGACCCACTGGAAGAACGGCACCTACTTCGGCATGCTGGTGGTGTTCGACGACCCCATGACGGTGGGGAAGGCGCTACCCGTGGCGGGGGAGGAGCCCGCGGCGCGCGCCCAGGGGTTCTACTTCTACGACAAGCAGGAGTCTTACACCTCCTGGTTTGGCTTCTCCATCGTCTTCAACTCCACGGCGCACAAGGGCACCATGAACCTCGTCGGCGCGGACCTCATGGACGACAAGACGCGGGACCTCTCCGTCGTCGGCGGCACCGGCGACTTCTTCATGGCGCGCGGCATCGCCACGCTCCGGCTCGATGCCTCCGAGGGAGCCGTCTACTTCCGTCTGCAGATGGACATCAAGCTCTACGAGTGCTACGTTTGACGAATTAGGGTGACACATCCATTTGCTGTGCTGGTGTGTGTCAATAAGGATGCTGCTGTTTTCTATGCTTTTTCATTTAGCTTGGTGTGTGAGGGCAGGTTTGTGTGTTACTGTCGCATACATTGATAAGTATGTGAAATGCACTCCATTTTTATTCGTCTTTACTGCTTACTTTGTAAGTGTTAGTCTAGTGGAGGTATCTCTTCTATACATTATCTAGGGTTAATTATCCTTTTACCCTTTTACCCTTAGTGGCGTCCATGTGCTCAGTTTTGCCCTCAGATGCGAATCGTGCTTAGTTTTGCCCCTAGACCATGCGCACCAACTCGTTCCGTGAGTATTGCTGTCTCCGTCAAGTCAACCTTTTGACTCGGCCCTTACAGGTGGGACCAGGCGGCAGAGACGCGCTAGACGATCAGACGGTTGCACGTGTGGCTTGTGGGACCCAGCAAAGAGCCGTTGCGGGTGTGCTATATAAGTGGGGAGCGGCGGTGACCACGGCGACAGAGAGCGGCGGTGACCACGGCGACAGAGAGCGGCGGTGACCACGGCGACAGAGAGCGCGGTCGACAGAGAGCACGGCGGTGACCACGGCGACAGAGAGAGCGGCGGTGGGAAGATAGCTGTGGAGGGCGCGGCGGCATTGAGATCCCCTTCGGCTCCGAGCTCCATGTCTTCTTCAAGCTCCCACGCCACCTCGTGGATGCAGAGCCCGGCGCGTGTGGAGATGCCTATCTTCGTCTGCGCGCTGTGCCGGGCGGGCGTTGATCGCAGGGTTTCTCACACACGAGGAACCAGAATCGTCCGTTCTACGTCTGCAGCGAGAATGGGGTAAGATCGTGGTAAGGATCTTTGAGCAATGGGTTGATCTGTTTGGCGTTCATGCAGGTGAAATGCTTCTTTCTTTGGGTCGATGCTCTGGCAAAGACTCCGATGAATGAACTGCAAGAAGAGCATGAAGAATGGTTGTGCATGCTGCCACGGCAGTGGCCGCAGCATGAGCTCCGGAAGAAGAGATGGAGGGCTAAGCACACACTAACAGAGAGCTAGCTGTCAATAGGATGTTGAAGAAGAAGGTTAGGAAGCTTTAAGATCAAGCACAAATACCAATACCCATTTGCAATTACTTTTGGGCATTTGTAGGTATGGTAATCGCACTGGGTGTAATGTTGAAATTGTATGGAAAGGCATGAATTATGGAGGAATTTGTAAGCTTGAAATTGTATGAGACATTTACCTTGTTTAAATGTTGGTCAAAGTTGTTTAAATGTAAAGAGAAGAAGTGACCAACATTTAAATATGTTGAAATAAAGGAGAAGAAATGAGGAATTCAGAAACTTTTGATCAATGAAATGCAGCTCTCTGCTCTGCCTTTCTGTCAAAAGAAAAGGTTCCTCTGTGGGCCAAATTCAGAGCGTAGAGCCAAGTGCCGGCTAGACTAATGTGTCAACTCCATCCAATTAGGCCCATTCGGGGGTTCTCTTGTGTGTTTTTATGTTTTCTGTTCTGATTTAATTTAGGCAGTAAATCATTTTATTTAATGCTGAAACTTTTTGTGGAAGCTAATTGAATTATTCCAAGCCAAACAATTAAGTTTAGAATTTTTTTTGGAGCTGTTAAATATTTAGCAATTTAATTACTCCAATTCAAATACACCGTGATTTAAATCAAAGACCAAAATGTCATGGAAAATGTGCCTCAGCTCTGGTAGAGGTTTACACCTAGTGCCAAAATTAATGAACATTTTTTTAAGGGCATTACATTGAGAAAAAAATAATTTGTCTAAAAAATGAAGGGTGGGAATGCATAAAAAATTGGTGCGGCTGGGGACTCGAACCCAGGACCGCGTGGGTTTGTGGCGTTTAGGGCTGCGCTGGTAACCGCTAGGGCAGATGGAAAGACTTTGACATGGGTAGGGAAGCTATACATAGTGAGACCGTGACTTGGTTTAGGGTTTAAAAACACATGTTTGTACTGAATGTTTGCACACGCGTGAGAGTGGTTTTCCTTTGTTTTGCACTGAAATTTTGGAGGGTTGGAAACGTATGTTTGCACTGCCACATGATTCTGGTTAGAGTGGCACTTGGTTTAGGATTTAAAGGGAAAACATTTGCATGTTAGTTCATGACTTGGTTTAGGGAAGAAATGATATGTTTGGGCACGGACATTTTTTAACACACATAATAACTTAGATAGATAAGATGCAATACACCGTACCCTTACATTGATGGGTACCCATAGATAAGTTCACGGGCATGACATGACACGACACGAACGACATAGAAAAGCAACAAAATAAAAACGACAAAACTAAAACATGACGAGCTTGACTCCGGGCTTGCACCCCTTCTTGAACATCTTCATGTTGACCTCCTTCTTCCACCTTGGCCGCGCGCCCCTTCAACACCGTCTTCAACTTCACTCCTCCTCCTCCTCGTAGGGAAGGGAGTGCATCTGGTTTGGAGTGGGGAAGATGCACTCGTAGTTTGTGAAGATGTTGTATACCGTGAAGAAGATGGACTCACAGCCGCACCAAAATACTTGGCCGAGGAGCTCGCGCGCGTCAAACGGGTTGGTGAAGGTGACCGTGAGCAGTAGGAGGATGCCGGCGCGGTCACGAACCTCGTTGAGGGTGAACATCCTAGGCGAGCCCCGTGGGAGGTGGGCTTAGCTAGCTCTGAGGAAAGCGCGAGTGAGTTCGACGGACCCCCTCCACCTTGAAGTCGCCCACACATGGAGCTCCCTCTCCACGAGCACGCCCGGTGGGTAGCGTAGCTCCGGCACGACAGGCGGACGAAGGAAGGTCGGCCCGTTGTACTGCATCTTCACTTGGTCGCTTGGAGAGGGCTCGGTCGCTTGGGTGTTTGAAGTTGGAGAGAATGGATCTGGCTTTTGGGTGGTGAGTGGGAGAGGAAGAGAGGCATCCCATTTATAGGCCTGTGAGTGGGAGAGGAAGAGAGAAGGGATGAGAATGGTGCGTGTGTGAATTCGGACGCGTGTGTGTATCCGTTAAGTTTTGGACCCTTAAACTTTTGCATGTAAACGATGCATGGGGCGCGTGCGTGCATCTGATCACTGCATAGGGAAGCTCTTTGACCGGGCGCGGGAATCTGACTCGCTGCCATAATCTGAACCACTGCCGTAATCTGAAACAGTGGCCTATGTCTGAATCAATACGTGCATGGTCACGTCGCTCGCCTAGCTCTCCTCGCTCGCCTCGCTCGCATGCATGCACATCCGCCTCGCGCGCATGCAATCCCACGTCGCCGCCCTTCCCATGCATGCAGGCCTGGAAAAGCTGAGACAGGCAATTAACTGCGCTCTCAGGCCCAGACAGCGAGACGGCCCAACGGTCCATCCAGCGTGACCGGTACTTGTTGAGAAAAAACAATCACCTAGTCAATCAGATTGCAGCTCGTGGATTACCCCCCTCCTCCCCGCAAATTCCTTCTAGAATGGTTAGATTGACGGTCCTTGATTGCCGCTAGGGTTAGATGGACGATCCTTGTTCAGCGCCAGGGTTAGCGGGGTTCGGGAGGGGTTTGGAGCAGTCAAAAATAGGTTTGACCAGATTTCAAATGAGCATAATAAATTAAATAAAAATCAGAAAAATGAAAAACCTGCGCACATAGTCTTCTTATGTCATATACTAACGATTTAATTTGATAAACAAGGTTTACATACATTTAAACGAAAAGTTCATGTGTCTTATGTGATATCTAAAGTATCTCAAACTCTCTTGTATGAAGTGAAGAGAAGTATTTTGGGGAAATGAACATGAAATTTTCAAAAAAAAAAAAACTCACCACAACTTCATTTTGGAGTGACTAAGAAGGATCCAGGCTCAGTTTTCCATTTTGATGTTTTAGACTTGTTTAAATCTTGGTCATAGTTAAGTGACCGGAATTCAAATGAGCAAAACAAATTTAAAAAATCAAAAAATGGAAAAACTAGCGCACATAGTCTGTATATATAGAATATATGTGTAAGAAAGTTATTTGGCTCATTTAGACAAGGTCCAAAAAAATCTTGCCTAGAAATGAGGCCGTTTACCCTACCTTTGGACCCCTCTTTTTTAGCAAATTTTTCATGAAAATTTCAAAAACCTCACTACAACTTCATTTTGGAGTGACTAAGAAGGATCCAGGCTTAGTTTTTCATTTTGATGTTTTAGACTTGTTTAAATCTTTGTCAATGTTAGGTTTGACCAGAATTCAAATGAGCAAAAAAAATTCAAAAAATTCAAAAAAAAAAAAAGGAAAAACTAGCTCACATAGCCTGTGTATGTAGAATATATGTGTAGGAAAGTTATTTGGCTCATTTAGACAAGCTCAAAAAGAAAATCTTGCTTAGAAATGAGGCCGTTTACCCTACCTTTGGAGCTCTTTTTAGCACATTTTTAATGCATGTGAGTTTACCAAAGTTTTGAAAGAATTCCAACATCCATATAGCATGTCAAATTTGAAGTTCTAACATAGGTCCAACATCATTCGACAGAAATACAACATTATTCATAATGTTTCATAATTATTCATAAATAGTGTTCGGGCTTCTGTCTGTTGCTTGAGCTTCTTGCCATCACTTTGCTCCTCGTGCACCTTGTGCTCATTGCTTCTTTTCTTCTCCTCTTGGTTGTCGGTACCTTGCACGTCTTCTTCAAACCTACCACAGAGTTGTGCAAAACATAAAGGGTAATGAGATCATGTCAAGTGATAAATGTACAGTAGTATTTACAAGATTTACATACCTAGCAGAACTCACAACAACAGAAGGTTGGTCACCATTTGGAGCCTCACTTGGATCACCATTTGGAGCCTCATTTTGATCACCATGATCACCATTTGGAGCCTCACTTGAATCATCATTTGGAGGATATTTTGGGTCATCGTCAAAATCATGCGGCTGTTGACCATCATCATTTGGAACCTCGCCAAAATCCTCATCTGATGCAACCGGCTGTTGACCATCACTTTCTTCATCTGTTGAGGCAATCGGTTGCTGACCAACATTTTCATCGAAAGCCTTCATCGAAACATTCTCCAAACGCTGGATCTACTGTATTATCACAATACTTACCAAAATGACCAGACCCACCACACCTTGTGCACTTGCGCTTCCTCGCTCCAAGTCCAGCTCCTTCGCTGTGAGGTCTGATTCGACTCTTCCTTGGTCTACCTACTGCTCTCTTCAGAACTAGAGCGCAAAGCTTGAATCTAGGGTCCACCATGTCCCATTGTTGTTTTCCCTCCATAGCAGGCAAGGCATGCGCATATGTGGCTTTGAACCTTGCAACAGAGTAGTAATCATGCACATACTGTTGTATGTTCTCTGCTCTACCTGGGAGAGAAGTGATGAAAAACAAGGCATGAATGCATGGCAACCCAGTTATCTGCCATTGCCTACAACTACAAGTTCTAGCTTCTAAATCCACTGGATATCTCCATTCCCTCTTCTCTTTATCCAATTATGATATCTCTGCTGTGGTACCCGAGCAAAGAGTCATGTTCATTTCCAAGCCAGTTGTTTTCTGCTTCAGTTCATTCATCACGGCAGGGACGATAATGTGGCCCATGAATTTTGCCTCGGCTATTCCTGCATGATAATGAAATTTCTGCATGTATTCTATCCTTATCCTGTCAAGCAAATCCACCACATAATGACCCTTTAGTTTCCGGATTGTTGAGTTGAAAGACTATGCTAGATTATTATGCACATAGTCAACTTTGCTCAGTTCACTGAATTGGCTTCTGGCCCATAACATGGAGTGGTGTGTTTCTAAGTATTCTTTCACTTTGGGATTCATGTATAATTGCCTCAAGTGGTAGATGTGCTTCTTCACACTGCAAGTCAAAGATGCTGGCACCTTTCCTTGGAATTTCTTCATGAAATTTGCAGCAAGGTGACGCATGCATTCCCTATGCTCTACTCCAGGGAACACATTGTCCACGGCCACTTCTAAACCTTTGCAGGCATCTGTATGAATGATCAACCCATTGGGATGTGCAATAGTCCGGCGCAGATAATGCAAAACCAAGTCCAGCTCTCCTCAGACTCTGTCTCCAGCACACCGTACGCAACTGGAAATACAAAACTGTGTCCATCAACTGCACAAGCTGCTACTAACTATCCTTTAAACCTCCCTATGAGAAAAGTGGCATTAATAGCCAAATAAGGCCCGCAGCCTGCCAAAAAACCCCGACGATAAGCCTCAAAGCAGACAAAAACCATCCTAAAGCATTCCTTGGTCTTTGTCACTCCCCTGAATGTGTACTCCACGGTGTGGTGGTCAATATCTACAATACTACCTGGGCTAGTCCTCTCCACTTCACCTTTGAATGAATACAACAACTGAAAACTTTCCTGCCAGTTACCATAAATAGAGTCCATAGCATGTTGTTTACCATTGAACAACCTCATGTATGGTAAATCTATCTTGAACTTGTCTTTGATGTTCTTCTGCAATTCCTTTGTACCCACTTGCTAGTTTTCTTTCACCCACTTCTTTACTTCTTCTGCCATCCATCTTGACTTAGCTCTACTGATTGTATCCTTCCTAAGGGTTGATTCCTAGCATGTGTCCTTAAAAGGGTTCACTTTGACCTGAACATTCGTGCTATTTCGCATTTTAGATGCGAGCATCCTCTATGGACAACCCTCAGTCGTACAGTGCACTCTGCAACGTACTTGATCGCTCTTGTCAACTTTGAAAGTACGTTCTACCTTGATGCAGTATGTGACACACTAGTAGAAAACGGGGCTTTGGTTCGGGCATGGCAAGCCCATTAGTCCCTGTTCAGTCACGAACCGGGACCCATAGGGGCATTCGTCCCGGTTCATGAGCCCAGGGGGCCGGCCGGGGCCTTGTGGGCATTGGTCCCGGTTCGTATGGAACCATTTGTCCCGGTTCGAGGCACGAACCGGGACCAATGGTCCTCGCTCCTGGCCCACAACCATTGGTCACGGTTCTTGGCTTGACCGGGACAGATGAGCTGCCTATATATAGCCCATCGCCATGGCAGGGCACTCCACAGTGCTCCATTTTTTCTGGCCGGCGAGGGGAGGGCATTTGGGTGCTCTAGCTCACCTCCTATAAACATGAGGTGTTCGATGAAATGTCTGAGCCAAAATAGTTAATCTTTCTCCTCTCGAAACTCGACCTCCAAGCTCCATTTTCCCCGAGATTTGTCTAGGTCTAGCGGTCCGTCACGTCCCGTCCCCGTCTTCAGCGCCGTCGATCGCCCGCGCCGATCTCGTCGCCGGCACCACCTTGGTGAGCCTCTTGTTCTTATCTTCTTTATGAAAAAAAATTCTTACTTCAGATGGATACTTGTCTAGTTTTCTTACTTTTATTATTCCTTGTTATTATATAGTGCGATGGTTTTGGTATCCACCCCCGTCGGCCCTCGTCCTGTCTATGATTCAGATGTGGTATATATTATCTTTTTATAACTATTTGGTTCATTTATTGTTTATGACAATTATGCCGACCAACGTGACATAGATTTTATTTATCTAGGAGGTGGTTGAACCGGAAATTCTAACCGACCCTATTGTCGAGAGGTTAAATTTAGTTGAAGAAGAAAACAATTACTTGAAGGAAAAAATAAAAAAAAAGAGGAGGAGAAGATGATATTCGAGTTGCATGTTGCGTATGTCGTCGATGATCACAAGATCAAGATGGATGCAATGCGGTTGAAGATTAGAAAGATTAGAAAATATGTCATTCATACCGAGGCTTGGTATCATTATACAGTTGGATCAATTGTTACCTTGGTTGCGATTATGATCGCATTTGTTGTTGCATTGAAATGTTTTACATAATTTCAATGTATGGTTTAATTAGATGCTTTGGAGAGCTATATGTTGTTCAATGAGAACTATGAATGTACTTTGGTTTTAATGTGATGATGAACTTCTATTAATTTGGTCACTTATCTATTCATGAGTGATATATGTTGCCATCAATGTCAGGGTCTTATAGCTCAAAATAATCAGTAAATGCATGAAAAATAACAAATGAAGTTAGAAAGGGTTGAAAATTGATGATGTGGCTTTGAATGGTGCATTTTGAGCACAGAAAAACTATGGAGTTCAAATAAGTTCAAAAAAATGAAATCCCTTTGTAACAGACGAGTTTCCGTATGAAACCCTGATACTTCGAAAGAGATTGTCCGTTTTGTACACGAAGTGCATCCAGTTTTTTTTGCCGTAACCCTCTCTACTTTCTTGCACATGCTATGTGGGTGAAATGATGATACCATGCCAACTTTTAACCTTTTCAGAGTTCATTTGAAATGCTTTTCAATTTCAGGGTCTTATAGCTCAAAATAATTAGTAAATGCATGAAAATTTGATAGCAAAAAGAATTATCATAAAATAAAATAAATAAGTAATTTGAAACAAAATAATATAAACTTTAATAAAATATATAAGTATAAACAAAATAAAATAAACTTTATTAACATAAATGAAATTTATGAAACTAAAATTATCAAAGTATTTTCTGTTCAAAACATTATAAGCAACCTATAGTATTATTGAAACTAAAATTATATAAAATTGATGCAACTAAAATTATCAAAGTATTTTCTGTTCAAAATCATTAAAAGCAAAAAGAATTTTTATAAAGAACTTTTTTTTGTTAGAAACTTTAATAGCAAAAAGAATTATCATAAACTAAAATAAATAAGTATTTAGAAACAAAATAAAATAAAATAAATAAGCACCTACTGGGCCACCACGGCCTGAATACGACTAGAAACCCATCCATGGGCCAGGATTCAGGCCCATGCCCAAGATGGGCCCATCGTGCATAGCAGTCACAATTAGACCCATAAGCCTGCAATGGAGAGGAGCTCGAGAGGGGTGCGGCAGTGGGGCTTATAACCACTGCGCGCCCCTCTCAACTAGCGAGGTGGGACAAAACTCCCACCACCAGCCCGCTGTGCAAGGCCTTTGGTCCAGGTTGGTGGCACCGACCGGGACTAAAGTGGCACATTGGTCCCGGTTTGTGGCACCAACCGGGACCAATGCCCCCCCTTTAGTCCCAGTTGGACCCACCAACGGGGACCAAAGGCCTCTGCTTCCCGCCCTTTGGGCTGCTGAAAAGAGACCTTTGGTCCTGGTTGGTGGTACCAACCGGGAGTAAAGGGGTCATTGTTCCCGGTTGGTGCCACGAACCAGTGCCAATGCCCTTGGTATATAAGAAAACACATAGCAGTTTCGACCAAATCCATCACTTCTTCTCCCCCGATGCCCATGCTCCTCCTCGCCGTCGCCGCCCGACGCCCTTGCTCCACCTTGCCGTCGTCGCCGCCACCAACACCGTCAGGCTGCTCGATGTCGCCGTCGCCACCGCCGCCGACGCCGTCAGGCTGCTCCACGTCGCCGCCTGCCGCTGGCGCCCTCTGCCTGACGACGGCGTCGACCTCGCGCCCTGCCCGGCCCGACGCGCCGTCCACCATGCCCGCCGCCCCTGTGAGCACCAGCCTGCTCCGCGCCTCCCTGTCCCTCGCCCCTGCCCTGCCCGCCAGGCCTTGGCGGCCGGCCCCTCCGCCCCTGCGCCATGCTAGCTATTAGATTTTAGATGTTTTTAGACGTTTTTTAGATGTTTTTAGATGCTATTTTTAGATGTTTTTACATGTTTTTTTAGATTATTTTAGTTTATGTTTAGTTTAGTTTTAAGATTAGGAAAATTTCAGATGTGTAGTTATATTTATTTGGATGTGTAGTTAATTTAGATGTTGTAATTTGTTCATAAAAATTGTGCACTTTTGTATAGAAACTTTATTTTTTCATAAAGTGTTTCCACCGAGTCCACGTCGCACCGATCGAGCACCCGCGGCGAAGCAAGTCTTTTTTTAAGGTAGTTCTTTGTTAAAGTGAGGGGCGTCGGACATTACATGAGGTGGGGGCGTCGGACATGACATGAGGGGGCGTCGGAAAAACTAAGAAGAGGAAGAAGAAGAAAAAAAAGAGGGGAAGAAGAAGGAATAGAGGAGTGGAAGACTTTTTTCTTCTACTCCTCTATTCCTTCTTCTTCTCCTTTTTTTTCTTCTTCTTTTTTATCGGGAATGAGGGTGTCGAGGATCGCCGAGCGTTCGAGGGTCGGGAACTAGGGCAGAGGGTCGAGGGTCATCGAGGGGTCGAGGGTTCAAGGGGCGAGGGTCGTCTAGGGGTTGAACGCCGAGGGGTTTTGTTTAATCCTTTGATACTAGCTAGAGAAACGTGAAGCGTTGCCGAGGCCACCCCAAACCCGGGAGAAGCTAGTTCTACGCTTGCCACTAATATATCCACCTGCTTCATGTTTAGATAAGTGTATATATGTATGTATATTCTCTGTGTATATATCGCTACTAGGGAAAACCTTATACACAACATCTTAGCAGTAGCGCTGGACAAAACAGGGCGCTACTACTACTTAGTAGTAGAGTCTTTAAATAAACCGCGCTACTGCGTGTTCGGAGAAACCGCGCTGCTGCTATATATGTACTAGGCGCAGATGGCTAGCCTCACTTAGCAGTAGCGCGTACAAATGAACAGCGCTACTTCTATGGCCCGTAGCAGTAGCGCGTTCCTCTGAAACGCGCTACTTCTTACTTACCTTATCCTGGAGCGGTTCACCCTCTCACGTACTCACTTCCTTACACTCGCTCTCGCCCGTGCCGAACCCGTACGTCGTCCGCCACCGCCGCGTTGCTCCTCGCCGAGGTACTCCCTCCTCCCCTCCCTCCCGCCCCCTCCTCCTTCGGCCGCCCTAGTCCCACCGCCCCTCTCCCTCCTCCTCCTCCGGCCGCCCCCTCCTCCTCCTCCGACCGCCTCCCCTCCACCCCTCCCCCTCCTCCTCCTCCTCCTCCGCCGCCTCCTCCGCTCCTCCCCGCCTCCTCCTCCGATCCCACCGGCCTCCTCCCCCTCCTCCCTTCCCCTCCTCACTCCATCTTTTTTTTTTCTGTTTTTCACTGTAGTTTTTTTACTATTGTATAATGTAGATTTTTACTATTTTTAGTAACTCTTTAAAATAATTAGTAAGTAAATTAATAAACTAGTTGAACTAGTTTAGTTTTAGTAAGAACTAGTTGAAATAATAGAACTAATGTATTTTTAGTAAGAAAATTAATATAACTAGTTGAACTAGTTTATTTTTAGATAAAACTAGTTTATTTCTATTTATAGTAAGTTTATATTTAGTAAGAACTAGTTGAATTAATAGAACTAGTTGAACATGTCACATTTGTTGTTATTTTTTTTAGTTTAAGCAATTGTTCCCGCATCGACGTCGACGATGCCTATCCCGCATCCTCGTCGTCGATACCGTCGTTCGCTACGGTTTTAGTTGTATTAGTGATGTTATATGTATGATACTATTCGGGATGTATTAGTGATAACTTATAGGGTTTTTGTTTTTCCAGAAATCAAGGAGCCCCTCCATCATCCCCGCCGTCGTTCCCGTCACCGACCCCCTCTGACCTCGAGGTGAGACCAGCCAAATCTCCATGTCAATATGAGTCCTATAAGATATGATGTAGATAAAAACATGTATATCTTGTGTTGCTCAGATAGGATATGTGGTTGCCCAAGTGGCCGGTCATGTTCATGTTACACCTTCGAGTGGCCTATGTTTTGCCGGAGTGTTGATTAATTTCCGTTCCGGCAAATTTCAGGCGCTCGATATGTCCTATTTTAGCAAAGGTCATGCCGGAATTTTCCGTGAATTTTGGCATGACTTGCGCTAGAATATGTAGGAAATATCGAGTGGCCTGGATTTTCTAGAAAGATAATTAAATGATATTTCGAGTTGAATTCAAGTCTGTCGAGGCCGAAGAATCACGACTGTTGTCGTGGGGGTCGTTTCTCCTTCTTCTTCGGGTGCTAGACAATTTGGTGTAATGCACTAGGGAAGGAGGAGTAACGACCATCACCGACGGTCGCAAATGTCAGAGAGGAACCAGTGAGGGAGAGTCTCCACCATATATGAGAGGACGAGAATCCCGACTGTTGTCGTGGAGGTAGCTTCTCTTTCGTTCCCGTGTGCTAGACAATTTGGTGTAATGCACTCGGGAACGAAATGAGGAACTACAATCACCGACGGTCGAATATATATACCACGTGAGCTGAGAATTTTCAAGAAAAGACTCGACAGACCGATAGTCAACCCGTGATGAATATTTATGTTTTAATTTAGTTTTTGTGTACATATATTTAATTGTACAAGTTTAATCTTTGAATTAGGAACATAGGAAATGTCGTACTCGGACGGCGAAATTCTCCTCGGGGAGTGCGACTGGTGCCACGACGACCGAGGTCAGTGCGACATGTTCATTGACCTGGACGAAGATCGGGCTTCAGCATTAAGCTCGAGGAGACCTTCGATGTTGAAACGGTACGCAACGGCTGTTGGGGAACGTAGTAATTTAAAAAAAATTCCTACGCACACGCAAGATCATGGTGATGCATAGCAACGAGAGGGGAGAGTGTTGTCCGCGTATCCTCGTAGACCGAAAGCGGAAGCGTTATAACAACGCGGTTGATGTAGTCGTACGTCTTCACGGCCCGACCGATCAAGCACCGAAACTACGACACCTCCGAGTTTTAGCATACGTTCAACTCGATGACGATCCCCGGAATCCGATCCAGCAAAGTGTCGGGGATGAGTTCCGTCAGCACGACGGTGTGGTGACGATCTTGATGTTCTACCGTCGCAGGGCTTCGCCTAAGCAGCGCTACAATATTAATGAGGAGAACTATGGTGGAGGGGGGCACCGCACACGGCTAAGAGATCTCAAGGATCAATTGTTGTGTCTCTAGGGTGCCACCCTGCCCGCGTATAAAAAGGAGCAAGGGAGGGAGGTGCGGCCGGCCAGGAGGAGGCGTGCCAGGAGGAGTCCTACTCCCACCGGAGTAGGACTTCCTCCTTCCTTGTTGGAGTAGGAGAGGAGAGGAAGAGAGAGAGGGGAAAGGAAAGGGGGGCGGCCCCTTCTTGTCCAATTCGGACTTGGGGGGGGCTGCTGCCCTTGGCCACCTCTCCTCTTCCTCCACTTGGGCCCATGAGGCCCATTAACCTTCGGGGGGAGGGGGGGGGTTCGGGTAACCCCCCGGTACTCCGGTATATATCCGATAACTCCCGGAACCATTCCGGTGTCCGAATATAGTCGTCCAATATATCAATCTTCTTGTCTCAACCATTTCAAGACTCCTCGTTATGTCCGTAATCACATCCGGGACTCCGAACAAACTTCGGTACATCAAAACTCATAAACTCATAATATAACTATCATCGAAACCTTAAGCGTGCGGACCCTACGGGTTCGAGAACTATGTAGACATGACCTAGAACTGTTTCCGGTCAATAACCAATAGCGGAACCTGGATGCTCATATTGGCTCCTACATATTCTACGAAGATCTTTATCGGTCAAACCGCATAACAACTTACGTTGTTCCCTTTGTCATCGGCATGTTACTTGCCCGAGATTCGATCGTCGATATCCAATACCTAGTTCAATCTCGTTACCGGCAAGTCTCTTTACTCGTTACGTAATGCATCATTCCGTAACTAACTCATTAGCTACATTGCTTGCAAGGCTTATAGTGATGTGCATTACCGAGAGGGCCCAGAGATACCTCGCCGACAATCGGAGTGACAAAACCTAATATCGAAATACGCCAACTCAACATGTACCTTTGGTGACACATGTAGAGCTCCTTTATAATCACCCATTTACGTTGTGACGTTTGGTAGCACACAAAGTGTTCCTCCGGCAAACGGGAGTTGCATAATCTCATAGTTATAGGAACTTGTATAAGTTATGAAGAAAGCAATAACAACATACTAAACGATCAAGTGCTAAGCTAACGGAATGGGTCAAGTCAATCACATCATTCTCCTAATGATGTGATCCCGTTAATCAAATGACAACACATGTCTATGGTTAGGAAACATAACCATCTTTGATTAATGAGCTAGTCAAGTAGAGGCATACTAGTGACTTTAAGTTTGTCTATGTATTCACACATGTATCATGTTTCCGGTTAATACAATTATAGCATGAATAATGAACATTTATCATGATATGAGGAAATAAATAATAACTTTATTATTGCCTCTAGGGCATACTTCCTTCAGTCTCCCACTTGCACTAGAGTCAATAATCTAGATTACACAGTAATGATTCTAAAATCTATGGAGTCTTGGTGCTGATCATGTTTTGATCGTGGAAGAGGCTTAGTCAACGGGTCTGCAACATTCAGATCGGTATGTATATTGCAAATCTCTTTGTCTCCCACCTGGACTTGGTCCCGGATGGAATTGAGGCGTCTCTTGATGTGCTTGGTCCTCTTGTGAAATCTGGATTCCTTTGCCAAGGAAATTGCACCAGTTTTGTCACAAAAGATCTTCATTGGTCCCGATGCACTAGGTATGACACCTAGATCGGAAATGAACTCTTTCATCCAGACTCCTTCATTTGCTGCTTCTGAAGCAGCTATGTACTCCGCTTCGCATGTAGATCCCGCCACGACGCTTTGTTCAGAACTGCACCAACTGACAGCTCTACCGTTGAATATAAACACGTATCCGGTTTGTGATTTAGAATCGTCTGAATCAGTGTCAAAGCTTGCATCGACGTAACCATTTATGACTAGCTCTTTGTCACCTCCATAAACGAGAAACATATCCTTAGTCCTTTTCAGGTATTTCAGGATATTCTTGACCACTGTCCAGTGATCCACTCCTAGATTACTTTGGTACCTACCTGCCAAGCTTATCGCTAAGCACATGTCAGGTCTGGTACACATCATTGCATACTGTTGGGGAACGTAGCAGAAATTCAAAATTTTCTACGCATCACCAAGATCAATCTATGGAGTAAACTAGCAACGAGGGAAAGGGGAGTGCATCTACATACCCTTGTAGATCGCTAAGCGGAAGCGTTGCAAGAACGCGGATGAAGGAGTCGTACTCCGCGTTCAACACATGTACAGCCCGGGGACGTCTCCTCCTTCTTGATCCAGCAAGGGGAGAGGAGAAGTTGAGGGAGAACTCCGACAGCACGACGGCATGGTGGTGATGGAGCTCGTGGTTCTCCGGCAGGGCTTCGCCAAGCACTACTGAGGAGGAGGAGGTGTTGGAGGAGGGAGAGGGCTACGCCAGGGGAAGGGTGCGGCTGCCCTCTCTCTCTCTCTCACTATATATAGGGGGAAGGAAGGAGGGGGAGGCGCCCTAGGGTTCCCTAGGGGAGGGGCGGCGGCCATAGGGGAAACCCTAGATGGGTTTTAGCGCTCCCATCACCTAGGAAACTTGCCCCCCAAGCGGGGAGGGGTGGCTGCCCTAGGGGTGGCGCCCCCACCTCTCCAGGTTACGTGAGATGGGGTGGGAGGGGCGCTCAGCCCCTTAGTGGGCTGATGTGCCCTCTCCCCTTGGCCCATAAGGCCCCCCAAAGCTTGTCGCGGCCTCCGAAACCCCTTTCGAACACGCTGGTCATCACCTGGTACCCCCGGAACAATTCCGGACTCCAATACCCTTCGTCCAATATACCGATCTTCACCTCCGGACCATTCCGGAGCTCCTAGTCATGTCCGGGATCTCATCCGGGACTCTGAACAACCTTCGGTAACCACATACTATTTCCCATAACAACTCTAGCATCACCGAACCTTAAGTGTGTAGACCCTACGGGTTCGGGAACCATGCAGACATGACCGAGACGTTCTCCGGTCAATAACCAACAGCGGGATCTGGATACCCATGTTGGCTCCCACATGTTCCACGATGATCTCATCGGATGAACCACGATGTCAAGGATTCAAGCAATCCCGTATGCAATTCCCTTTGTCTAGCGGTATTGTACTTGCCCGAGATTCGATCGTCGGTATGCCGATACCTTGTTCAATCTCGTTACCGGCAAGTCTCTTTACTCGTTCCGTAACACATCATCCCGTGATCAACCCCTTGGTCACATTGTGCACATTATGATGATGCCCTACCGAGTGGGCCCAGAGATACCTCTCCGTCACACGGAGTGACAAATCCCAGTCTCGAATCGTGCGAACCCAACAGACACTTTCGGAGATACCCGTAGTGCACCTTTATAGCCACCCAGTTATGTTGTGATGTTTGGTACACCCAAAGCATTCCTACGGTATCCGGGAGTTGCACAATCTCATGGCCTAAGGAAAAGATACTTAACATTAGAAAAGCATTAGCATACGAACTACATGATCTTTGAGCTAGGCTTAGGATTGGGTCTTGTCCATCACATCATTCTCCTAATGATGTGATCCCGTTATCAACGACATCCAATGTCCATGGTCAGGAAACCGTAACCATCTATTGATCAACGAGCTAGTCAACTAGAGGCTTACTAGGGACATGGTGTTTTCTATGTACACACACATGTATATGAGTTTCCTATCAATACAATTATAGCATGGATAATAAACGATTATCATGAACAAGGAAATATAATAATAATAACTAATTTATTATTGCCTCTAGGGCATATTTCCAACACATACATGATTGAGCCTATGGCTTAAGCATAGGGAACATCTTTCATTTTCTCTCTATCTTCTGCTGTGGTCGGGCATTGAGTCTGACTCAACTTCACACCTTGTAATACAGGCAAGAACCCTTTCTTTGCCTGATCCATTTTGAACTTCTTCAAAACTTTATCAAGGTATGTGCTTTGTGAAAGTCCAATTAAGCGTCTTGATCTATCTCTATAGATCTTGATGCCCAATATGTAAGCAGCTTCACCGAGGTCTTTTATTGAAAAACTTTTATTCAAGTATCCCTTTATGCCATCCAGAAATTCTATATCATTTCCAATTAACAATATGTCATCTACATATAATATCAGAAATGCTATAGAGCTCCCACTCACTTTCTTGTAAATACAGGCTTCTCCAAAAGTCTGTATAAAACCATATGCTTTGATCACACTATCAAAGCGTTTATTCCAACTCCGAGAGGCTTGCACTAGTCCATAAATGGATCGCTGGAGCTTGCACACTTTGTTAGCACCTTTTGGATCGACACAACCTTCCGGTTGCATCATATACAACTCTTCTTCCAGAAATCCATTCAGGAATGCAGTTTTGACATCCATTTGCCAAATTTCATAATCATAAAATGCGGCAATTGCTAACATGATTCGGACAGACTTAAGCATCGCTACGGGTGAGAAAGTCTCATCGTAGTCAACCCCTTGAACTTGTCGGAAACCTTTCGCAACAAGTGGAGCTTTGTAGTCAGTTACATTCCCATCAGCGTCAGTCTTCTTCTTGAAGATCCATTTATTTTCTATGGCTTGCCGATCATCGGGCAAGTCAACCAAAGTCCATACTTTGTTCTCATACATGGATCCCATCTCAGATTTCATGGCCTCAAGCCATTTTGTGGAATCTGGGCTCATCATCGCTTCCTCATAGTTCGTGGGTTCGCCATGGTCAAGTAACAGGACTTCCAGAATAGGATTACCGTACCACTCTGGTGCGGATCTTACCCTGGTAGACCTACGAAGTTCGGTAGTAACTTGATCTGAAGTTTCATGATCAGTATCATTAGCTTCCTCACTTATTGGTGTAGTTGTCACAGGAACCGGTTCTTGTGATGAACTACTTTCCAATAAGGGAGCAGGTACAGTTACCTCATCAAGTTCTACTTTCCTCCCACTCACTTCTTTCGAGAGAAACTCCTTCTCTAGAAAGGATCCGAATTTAGCAACAAAAATCTTTCCCTCAGATCAGTGATAGAAGGTGTACCCAATAGTCTCTTTTGGGTATCCTATGAAGACACATTTCTCCGATTTGGGTTCGAACTTATCTGGTTGAAGTTTCTTCACATAAGCATCGCAGCCCCAAACTGTAAGAAACGACAACTTTGGTTTCTTGCCAAACCATAGTTCATAAGGCATCGTCTCAATGGATTTTGATGGTGCCCTATTTAACGTGAATGCGGCCGTCTCTAAAGCATAACCCCAAAACGATAGCGGTAAATCAGTAAGAGACATCATAGATCGCACCATATCTAGTAAAGTACGATTACAACGTTCGGACACACCATTTCGTTGTGGTGTTCCGGGTGGCGTGAGTTGCGAAACTATTCCGCATTGCTTCAAATGTAAACCAAACTCATAACTCAGATATTCTCCTCCACGATCAGATCGTAGAAATTTTATTTTCTTGTTACGATGATTTTCCACTTCACTCTGAAATTCTTTGAACTTTTCAAATGTTTCAGACTTGTGTTTCATCAAGTAGATATACCCATATCTCCTCAAATCATTTGTGAAGGTGAGAAAATAACGATACCCGCCGCGAGCCTCAATATTCATTGGACCACATACATCAGTATGTATGATTTCCAATAAATCAGTTGCTCGCTCCATAGTTCCGGAGAACGGCGTTGTAGTCATCTTGCCCATGAGGCACGGTTTGCAAGTACCAAGTGATTCCAGAAGTCCATCAGTATGGAGTTTCTTCATGCGTTTTACACCAATATGACCTAAACGGCAGTGCCACAAATAAGTTGCACTATCATTATCAACTCTGCATCTTTTGGCTTCAACATTATGAATATGTGTATCACTACTATCGAGATTCAATAAAAATAGACCACTATTCAAGGGTGCATGACCATAAAAGAAATTACTCATATAAGTAGAACAACCATTATTCTCTGATTTAAATGAATAACCGTCTCGCATCAAAAAAGATCCAGATATAATGTTCATGCTTAAAGCTGGCACCAAATAACAATTATTTAGGTCTAAAACTAATCCCGATGGTAGATGTAGAGGTAGCGTGCCGACCGCGATCACATCGACTTTGGAGCAATTTCCCACGCGCATCGTCACCTCGTCCTTAGCCAATCTTCGCTTAATCCGTAGTCCCTGTTTCGAGTTGCAAATATTAGCAATGTAACCAGTATCAAATACCAGTGCTACTGCGAGCATTAGTAAGGTACACATCAATAACATGTATATCACATATACCTTTGTTCACCTTGCCATCCTTCTTATCCGCCAAATACTTGGGGCAGTTCCGCTTCCAGTGTCCAGTCTGCTTGCAGTAGAAGCACTCAGTTTCAGGCTTAGGTCCAGACTTGGGTTTCTTCTCTTGAGAAGCAACTTGCTTGCTGTTCTTTTTGAAGTTCCCCTTCTTCTTCCCTTTGCCCTTCTTCTTGAAACTGGTGGTCTTATTGACCATCAACACTTGATGCTCCTTCTTGATTTCTACATCTGCAGCCTTTAGCATTGCGAAGAGCTCGGGAATAGTCTTGTCCATCCCTTGCATATTATAGTTCATCACGAAGCTCTTGTAGCTTGGTGGCAGTGATTGAAGAATTCTGTCAATGACACTATCATCAAGAAGATTAACTCCTAGTTGAATCAAGTGATTATTATACCCATACATTTTGAGTATATGTTCACTGACAGAACTATTCTCCTCCATCTTACAGCTATAGAACTTATTGGAGACTTCATATCTCTCAATCCGTGCATTTGCTTGAAATATTAACTTCAACTCCTGGAACATCTCATATGCTCCATGACGTTCAAAACGTCGTTGAAGACCCGGTTCTAAACCGCAAAGCATGGCACATTGAACTATCGAGTAGTCATCAGCTTTGCTCTGCCAGACGTTCTTAACATCATCAGTTGCATCTGCAGCAGGCCTGGCACCCAGCGGTGCTTCCAGGACGTAATTCTTCTGTGCAGCAATGAGGATAATCCTCAAGTTACGAAACCAGTCCGTGTAGTTGCTACCATCATCTTTCAACTTAGCTTTCTCAAGGAATGCATTAAAATTCAACGGAACAACAGCACGAGCCATCTATCTACAACAAACATAGACAAGCAAAATACTATCAGGTACTAAGTTCATGATAAATTTAAGTTCAATTAATTATATTACTTAAGAACTCCCACTTAGACAGACATCTCTCTAGTCATCTAAGTGATCACGTGATCCAAATCAACTAAACCATGTCTGACCATCACGTGAGATGGAGTAGTTTCAATGGTGAACATCACTATGTTAATCATATCTACTATATGATTCACGTTCGACCTTTCGGTCTACGTGTTCCGAGGCCATATCTGTATATGCTAGGCTCGTCAAGTTTAACCTGAGTATTCCGCGTGTGCAACTGTTTTGCACCCGTTGTATTTGAACGTAGAGCCTATCACACCCGATCATCACGTGGTGTCTCAGCACGAAGGCCTTTCGCAATGGTGCATACTCAGGGAGAACACTTCTTGATAATTAGTGAGAGATCATCTTAAAATGCTACCGTCAACCAAAGCAAGATAAGATGCATAAAGGATAAACATCACATGCAATCAATATAAGTGATACGATATGGCCATCATCATCTTGTGCTTGTGATCTCCATCTCCGAAGAACCGTCGTGATCACCATCGTCACCGGCGCAACACCTTGAGATCCATCATAGCATCGTTGTCGTCTCGCCAATCTTATGCTTCTACGACTATTGCTACCGCTTAGTGATAAAGTAAAGCATTTTAGGGCGATTGCATTGCATACAATAAAGCGACAACCATATGGCTCCTGCCAGTTGCCGATAACTCGGTTACAAAACATGATCATATCATACAATAAAATATAGCATCACGTCTTGACCATATCACATCACAACATGCCCTGCAAAAACAAGTTAGACGTCCTCTACTTTGTTGTTGCAAGTTTTACGTGGCTGCTACGGGCTTAGCAAGAACCGTTCTTACCTACGCATCACAACCACAACGATAGTTCGTCAAGTTAGTGCTGTTTTAACCTTCGCAAGGACCGGGCGTAGCCACACTCGGTTCAACTAAAGTTGGAGAAACTGACACCCGCTAGCCACCTCTGTGCAAAGCACGTCGGGAGAACCGGTCTCGCGTAAGCGTACGCATAATGTCGGTCCAGGCCGCTTCATCCAACAATACCGCCGAACCAAAGTATGACATGCTGGTAAGCAGTAGGACTTGTATCGCCCACAACTCACTTGTGTTCTACTCGTGCATATAACATCTACGCATAAAACCAGGCTCGGATGCCACTGTTGAATTTCAAAAAATTTCCTACGCACACGAAAGATCATGGTGATGCATAGCAACGAGAGGGGAGAGTGTTGTCCACGTACCCTCGTAGACCGAAAGCGGAAGCGTTATAACAACGCAGTTGATGTAGTCGTACGTCTTCACGGCCCGACCGACCAAGCACCGAAACTATGGCACCTCCGATTTTTAGCATACGTTCAGCTCGATGACGATCCCCGGACTCCGATCCAGCAAAGTTTCGGGGATGAGTTCCGTCAGCACGACGGCATGGTGACGATCTTGATGTTCTACCGTCGCAGGGTTTCGCCTAAGCACCGCTACAATATTATCGAGGAGAACTATGGTGGAGGGGGCACCGCACACGGCTAAGAGATCTCAAGGATCAATTGTTGTGTCTCTAGGGTGCCCCCTGCCCCCGTATATAAAGGAGCAAGGGGGGAGGTGCAGCCGCCCAGGAGGAGGCGCGCCAGGAGGAGTCCTACTCCCACCGGGAGTAGGACTCCCTCCCTTCCTTGTTGGAGTAGGAGAGGAGAGGGAAGGAGAGAGAGGGGGAAAGGAAGGGGGGGGCGCCGCCTTCTTGTCCAATTCGGACTTAGGGGAGGGGCTGCGGCTGCCCTTGGCCGCCTCTCCTCTTCCTCCACTTGGGCCCATGAGGCCCATTAACCTCCGGGGTTCCGTAACCTTCGGTACTCCGGTATATATCCGATAACTCCCGGAACCATTCCGGTGTCCGAATATAGCCGTTCAATAAATCAATCTTCATGTCTCGACCATTTCGAGACTCCTCGTTATGTCCGTAATCATATCCGGGACTCCGAACAAACTTTGGTACATCAAAACTCATAATATAACTGTCATCGAAACCTTAAGCGTGCGGACCCTACGGGTTCGAGAACTATGTAGACATGACCTAGAACTGTTTCCGGTCAATAACCAATAGCGGAACCTGGATGCTCATATTGGCTCCTACATATTCTACGAAGATCTTTATCGGTCAAACCGCATAACAACATACGTTGTTCCCTTTGTCATCGATATGTTACTTTCCCGAGATTCAATCGTCGGTATCCAATACCTAGTTCAATCTCATTACCGGCAAGTTTCTTTACTCGTTACGTAATGCACCATTCCGTAACTAACTCATTAGCTACATTGCTTGCAAGGCTTATAGTGATGTGCATTACCGAGAGGGCCCAGAGATACCTCTCCGACAATCGGAGTGACAAAACCTAATCTCGAAATACGCCAACTCAACATGTACCTTTGGGGACACCTGTAGAGCTCCTTTATAATCACCCAGTTACATTGTGACGTTTGGTAGCCCACAAAGTGTTCCTCCGGCAAACGGGAGTTGCATAATCTCATAGTTATAGGAACTTGTATTAGTCATGAAGAAAGCAATAGCAACATACTAAACGATCAAGTGCTAAGCTAACGGAATGGGTCAAGTCAATCACATCATTCTCCTAATGATGTGATCCCGTTAATCAAATGACAACACATGTCTATGGTTAGGAAACATAACCATCTTTGATTAATGAGCTAGTCAAGTAGAGGCATACTAGTGACTTTAAGTTTGTCTATGTATTCACACATGCATCATGTTTCCGGTTGATACAATTATAGCATGAATAATAAACATTTATCATGATATGAGGAAATAAATAATAACTTTATTATTGCCTCTAGGGCATATTTCCTTCAACGGCGGCAAGTGTTTTTTTTTGTAATTAAGCACGACTTCAACTATTTCAACGTGTACTTTTCATCTTTTGCAATTCGACTAGCTTATCCCATGCAATGCAAGACGCTATGTCTTGGAGAGGATGGGTTTTGAAGACCATGAAAGTATGGAAACGAAGAAAATTCACCTAAGGACCCATCATGGTATGGATTTTGAAGTAAATCTGTACAATTCTGAGAGCGTAACCCATTTTGGTTGCAAGAATTGGGAAGCACTTTGCAAGATGTATGGTTTTTATGAGGGTATGCTTGTCACCATGGATCTTGGTGATCCTGACACCGCCGAAGACAATTCGGACATTTGGGTCCTTGTTGATATGCTTCCAATTCTCCCCCTATGTGAGCGTCTCAAACATAGTTATTAAATAATTTATATTGTTTATTTCAAAATAGTTGCCAGCTTATTTCCACTGATAGCTTACTTTAATTCTTCAAAGAATGTGCGGAAGATGGTAGACAGAACCAACTACACCGAAGGCTCTGAGTTAACTTATCAGGAGAAAAGTCATCTGGCCGCATATTGTACTGATCTTGAGAATTACAATGCCTTTTTTCGAACTCCTCCAAATTATGGTGAATACGTGCCACTAGTGCACGTGTTGAACAACTATAACTTCCATGGAGATATCCTAGTAAGATTTTTTACTATTACGACTTCCGCGCATCTTTTGTATACTTCTAAAACTGAACTACATTGCTAACTACGAACTTATTACTATGTTTTTCAACAGAAAATCCCGATGGATTGTGTGCCTCATTTGATGTATCAGAATGGTCGCCTTGATGTTTTGAACATACAGCCAAGTCATCCTACGAGTCTCACCTGTTCATATCGGATTTCCAAAACCGGTGAACACATCATAATCAAAGAATGAAAAAAAATGTATGGACAGTCGTAAGGAGGTTCTTGGAAGCAAGATTGTTCGAAAGGCAAGAATTGGAGACAGGATAATCTCCATTCTCCATAATGGAGAGTCAGGGGCTATCTTGTTTTATGCTATTTTACCTAGGAGAATGTAGTAGGTCCTAGCTAATACTCATGATCATGTGCTAAGGTAGTAGGTCCTAAGATAATGTAGTAGGTCCTATGAGGTACAATATGTTTATTAGAGTTGATGATGATGATTAGTTGTGATTATGTCTAGTGACCAACTTGTATGTGATGTCTCATTGATGAAGACGATGATCATGAGGAGGTGTTATATGACAATGATGTATTATGATGATAAGTTGTTAATGATATGATGATATATTATATCATTGGGTGAAAGAACCGTGGATTAGTTTCAAGTGGATGTCCATCCACTTGAAAATAGTCCACGGTTCTTTCTCCCAGTGATGTATAAACTCATTATGATGTAAAATCATTCTCTAAATTGCTGTCGTATGAAAACTTGTATAAAGGTGTATGAATACAACATGAAATAAAAAAGAAATACAGAATAATAGTAGTAGCACGTTCTAGGAGAAGTGCTACTACTAATTACCTGTAGCGCTCATACCAAAAAGCGTTGCTACTAAGTCGATATAGCAGTAGCGCGGTCCAACCCACGCTACTGCTAATCTTTAGCTGTAGCGCCTTACTAGTAGCGCAGCACCCTGCGCTACTGATAGGCTTTATACACGCGCTACTGCTAGGGTTTTCCCTAGTAGTGTATGTTCATATATGCAAAAGTTAGATTTTTAGAAAACTGAGCACCCCCTCTCGACCATGATAACTTATACCACGAGAGCACCCCGGCCCTCTCGCTCGACCAAAACTCTCGAGGACACCCAAACCCTAGAAAAAAACGATGTTGGTCTCCTACCCCCTCCCGCCGCGCCCCTACCCGACAAACTCTCTCGAGGCACTCAAATTTACCAAGTTAAAAGAGAGTTGTCATCGAGGCCACCCCAAACCCTTGAAGCGTTGCCGAGGCCACCCCAAACCTTTGAGAAGCAGCATCGAGGCCACTAATATGATTCCTTATTGTGATTAGCTAGCTAGTTCTACGTTTGCCACTAATATATCCATCTGTCATGTTTGAAAAATAATTGCCGTGTTGTAAATATTTGCAGAAACTATATATGGAGCACCCCCGAGACGAAGCAACAGAAGTGATGTTGGGGGACATAATCGCAAAAGGAAGTGATGTCGTCTTGTCATTTCTCAACGACACCGATGGTCAGGAAGGACTGGGTGAAGGAGTAGGCTATGATTATGATGGCTCCGGTGACCCAATGCCGGTACAAGAAGGAGAGCGTGATTGCAGCTCCGGTGACCGAACCGAGTCCAGCCAGGTATATATATTAGTTAGCCTGTGCTGACTAGCTAATTGATGCATTCATTGTTTTCGTATGTACACATATTAATTAGCTCTCGTATTTCTTCTTTTTTCTAGCCCTCCGGATCGAGCACAACTTCGGTAAAGAGACTAGGCCCGAAGAAAAATTTGCGCTCGGATGAAAGGTTTGAGATCACAGCAATCGCGCGCGATGGTATGCCGATTGAAGCCATCCGGACAAAGGAAGCATTTGCTGCTCAGTGCGGGGTTCTTGTTAGGGACAAGATCCCGATCAGCATCCACCAATGGTTTAAGCCTAAGAAGGAAGACCCTGAGGTGTCTTATGTCGACGATATGCAGAAAGAGGATCTTTGGACCGCGCTGAAGGCAAATTTCACCCTACCGCCAGAGGAGGATCCGGAGAAGCCAGTTAAAGAGCAATTGATCAAGTCTCATGCTCTTAAGAAGATGGCAGAACTATTCAGGAGGTGGAAGAATGAGCTTAAAACATCGTTTGTCGACAAAGAAAAGATACCAGAATTCATCGGCAAGTATGAGAATATCAGAGATCACTGGCCCGCATTTGTGGCCCACAAGACATCGGACAAGAGTAAGAAGATGTCAGCAACAAACAAGAAATATGCTGCGAAGAAGAAGCTTCACCATCGCATGGGGTCAGGTGGCTACCTCAAAGCCCGGCCGTTGTGGGCCAAGGCTGAGAATGACCTGGTTGATAAAGGGGTCGAACCAGAGACATTGAACTGGCCAGACCGTTGCCGGCCTTGGTTCTTCAGGGTTGGCGGAACCTTGGACCCTGTATCAGGGAAGTGCGTTTGGACGAACGAGCAACTGAGAATACCCATCACGAAGCTTCAGCACAATATCGATGCAGCGCAGCAAGGGGCGTTCGTTCCAGACAAAGAGAACGACGAGCTCACAATGGCCCTCGGGATTCCTGGGCACCCTGGACGGACACGAGGCACGCCAGGCTCCGTTCCGTGGAAGGTTGGGTTTCCGGACGCAGGCGGTTACAAATGCCAGGAGAGGAGGAAGAAAGTGGAGCAGACCCAACTACAGGCGCTGCACGCAAGGGTAAAAGCAATAGAGGACCTAGAAGCAGATCGCAGCAAGCGACCTGCCGAAGCTACCCCGCCATCTCAGCGGAGAAGCAGCATGGCTTCCACCGAGCTGCTTCAGCTGGAGCCTGTCTTCACGGCTCCTGCTAGCTACCCCGTGGATGCTATCACAGAGTCTCAACATTGCCACCTTATGGCGCAATGGCGGCAATTCAAAGTCAAGGCGGCTATCGGCTCTGTTGCACCTCCTAAACCTGGCGCAACTTTTCATTGCCGTCCGATTCCAGAAGGATATGCTAGGGTGATGGTGGATGAAATAACGGAGGGATTTGAGGAGCTCTAGCTTGACCACCCTACCGGTGAAGGGGAGAGTCGGCTCGGTTCTGCTCTGAAGACTCCATGCCTATGGCGGAAGGAGCTCATCAACCTTCCGAACTGGACGCCTCCGCCTCCTCCTCCTCCGGTGAGTCAGGGCACTCCGCCTCCTCCTCTGCCTCCTCCTCTGGCGAGTGATTAGGGCACTCAGCCTCCTTCTCCGGCTCGTGGCCGCACTCCGCCTCCTTCTCCGCCTCCGCCGGCGCGCCCGAGCAGCCAGCCTCCTCCTTCTCCGCCTCACCAGCAAGGGCGGAAGAGACCAGCCGCCGCGACGGCTGCTCTGGCGCGTCGTAGTCCTTCTCCTCCGCCTCGTAAGCGAGCACAAAATAAGACAGCCGCAGCCGCTCCGTCTGCTCCGACGTCTAGCAGTACAGCCAGAGGCGGGAGGCAATACAGATTCGGTCCATCTCTCAAGCCTCTAGAGAAGTTACCCTATGAGAGGACCATGGAGGAAACCGCGAAGATCGTGGAAAAAGAAGTGAATGATTTCTATGAAGGGTGAAAGCAAAGAAACATCCACCTCCGGAGGAGAAGATAGATCCAGTGAAAGTAAAGCTCACTATCGATGCCCTGAAGAAACCACCAAAGTCTCCGCCGAAAAACAACTATGAGCGCATTACCGAAAAGGTATATAAGGAAGCGGAGCTGTCATGAAGTACTATCAGTGATCGAAGGTTAGCAGAACGACGAGCTGGGAAAAAAAATTCCCAGCTCGGCGAACAAGTGAACCAATCGTGCCCCCCGCTCAAGGTGTCTAGCGATATCGTCGCTAATCATCCGGAGATTTTGCCCAATTCCAATCTTGGAGATTACCTGCCCGACGATGTACATTATTGTCAGGACCCCGATTCCACGTCACATCGACCTAGCCGGTAACACCTCATATCACTTTGCGGCCTCACGCACGGTATTCCCACGGGTGTCGCCTTACCATGGCCCGGGACCGTTTGCGCCTTTTGGCTCACGTATATGATAGTGTCGCTAGCATCCATATGACAGAGAACCCGGACCGACATGGCTAGTCGTGAACCCAAAGCGGCACTAACCCATGGGGACAGGCATACATGAATCACATCGAGCATGTCGGTCATCAACGTGTGAATCCGGGCTGTAGCACTGGCTAACGGGACTCCGTATCCCGGCTGTAGCAGGCTAGGCAGGACTCGGATGTCACCGCGTGACATTTCCCGAAGGGATGAGATACAGAACGGTGAAACACATGTCGCCAGTCAAGTGTCCAGAGCAGTAGTCTGGGCTAGCAGGACTCCGTGAACCGGGCTGTAGCGGACTACTATCGCCAGAAGCACTAGACTACATTTCCCCATATGAGAGGCTGCCAAGGATAAACAACTAGATTGTCGGATCCCACGCATACCAAGCATTTCAAACATACACACAATATGTTCAATATGTAAATACAACATGGCATCACAACATAACTCTACGACTCAAATATTTATTCATTAGGCCCGAGGAGCGAGATATTACAAACATGGGTCTCATGACCCAACATTCAGAGCATACAAGCAACAAGCACAAGCGGAAGCTTAACATGTCTGAGTACAGACATCTACAAATGAAAAAGGTTGAGAAGCCTGACTATCTACCAGATCCTGCCGAGGGCACAAGATCGTAGCTGAGGTAACAAGCTAAACGTCGAAGTCCAAGCGGAACTACTAGCGAGACTGACGTCTCTCTGCAAAACATAAAATAAACAAACGTGAGTACAAACGTACTCAACAAGACTTACATCAGAACTAACTACATATGCATCATTATCAACAAAGGGGGTGGTGGAGTTTGACTGCAGTAAGCCAGCTTTGACTTGGTGGCTATCCTGAACTACGACTGCAAGTAACTCTTTTGAGGTGGCGCACACGAGTCCACATATTCACCATATCAATACACTACTATGGACCCGCTCCCGTCTTCCTACGAGAACGCCATCCATAGCACTCACGCTTATCTTGCGCATTTTAGAGTATCCACTTTCACTTGTCTATGAACTGATATAGGCAACCCAGAAGTCCTTTTCCGCGGACACGGCTATTCGAATAGATCATATTAACCCTGCAGGGGTGTACTTCTTCACACACGCTCTCACCACTTATCGCCGTTTACACGACATGTACTCGGCAACCTTCAAGCGGAAGCCCGACGTGGGTGTCGGACACGGCCTACCTAAACACTCAAGTCTCTAGTCCAGGTTTATCGCCTATTCGGGTTCCATCCGCAGGGAGTCCGGCCGAGGTTTCCACTAACGGCCCCGAACGATGTGTGCAGGGTTCCCGAGATACCAAACGTGCATTCGGTACACCGGGCCACGGTGTATCTACCGCATCATAGCCCACCCCTAGGGTCAGCGCTACGCACGGCCTCCAACACATATCCTACAAACACCAGAAACTAGTTGCAACTCCTGGACAGAGAACAAGGGTGGTTAAGAAGCCGAGAGGGTCCATTGGTTTCGGGCCCAATGCGTGGTAGTAACTGTTTCATGGATCACAAACACAGAACTCAGTTCCTGAGGACGGTTTCAATGAGACAACCCACCATGTACTCCTACATGGCCTCTCACCGCTACCTTTACCAAATCGTGTTCACACACTTAGCTCACACACAGTAGGACATGTTCACACACCATTCCAATTCATTCCCGATGAATCAGACCTGACTCAACTCTAAGCAGTAGCAGGCATGACAAACAAGCATGAATGAGTAGGCACAATAGGGCTCAAGCAACTCCTACTCATGCTAGTGGGTTTCATCTATTTACTGTGGAATGACGGGTCATGCAGAGGATAAAGGGGTTCAGCTACCGCAGCAATTAACAGATGAATCGTTGTTGTCCTAATGCAGTAAAAGAGCAGGAGCGAGAGAGTGGAATTGTATCGGAATGAACAAGGGGGTTTTGCTTGCCTGGCACTCCTGAAGATATTATAGCTCTTCATCGGTGTCATCGAACTCATCGTCGGTACGTCGTCTACTGAGAGGGGACAAACACCGGCAACTGAGAAAGAACACAATCAATGCAATGCCACAATATTATGCATGATCATGACATGGCAATATGCTGTGGTTTGAGCTAATGCACCTAGCAGCAAGTTAAATGAAGTTGGTTTGAACCCTAGGTTCAAATTCAAACTCCACATGAGGCATTTCATATGCCATTTATTCAAATTGTTGTATACAGCAGATTTAAGTTGTTCAAACATGCATGAAAATGATACAGATGGATAGATTGGATTTTTCTGATCATTTTTCATATATAAATTATTTAATTTGGAGTTACGGTTGAATTTCTATGAATTTTAGAAGTTTAGATCATTTTCTGAAATTATAAATCATTTCTGATTTATTTTTGGTTCCAGAAAATGTTTACTACATCATCATTAGGTCATGCTGACCTCAGCAGGTCAACAGGCGTCGACCAGGTCAAACCTGACGCTGGGACCCACTAGTCAGTGACTAGGCTAATTAACAGGGAGTGTTAGTGCTAATTTAATCCTAACTAAAAGTGTCAGTGGGTCAAAGTGCGGTCAAACCCGGGTCAAACTCGCCGGAGTTGACCATGCTGCCTCGTCGCCGGCAGGCTGTGGACGGCGCAGAGGTGTGGTTTCCTCCTCCGTGACCAAATGGCCGGCGAAGGGCGGCTACGTGGAGCTGGAGCTCGCAGGCCGGGTGGTGCCGGGCGACACCGGGAGGCGTCATGGCGGCCAAGCGGTGACCAGCGATGCGTGACGAGCAGTGGTGGTGGTGTGGCGAGCTCGGGCGCGGCGCCGTGTCCCTCCTCTCGCCTCTTGGCAGAGGTAGGCGATGATCGCACGGGCCAGCACAAGGCTGGGCCGGCGGTGGGCTGCCAGTGGGCTGCGCCTGTAAGTGGTGGATCCTTTCTCTCTCATTTTTCTAATTATTTCAGTTTTCTATTATTCTGTAAATTTTAGGGCTTTATTAAAATACCTATGCACTTTCAAAAATCATGAGACTTCTTGTGGCCACTATTTGAATTATTTCCAATAACCGAATTTCAGTTCATGAATATTTGGACATTTAATATAATATATAAAATTTAAATGCCCAAATGCAAAGAAGGTATGATTTAAATCCAGAGCCCAATATGTCGTGGAAAATGTGCATCACCTCCGTTATCAAGTTTCAGCATTTTCCAAGAATGATGAACATTTTTGGAAGTCATTTGGATTTACTGGAAATATTTTAGTTAAACCTAGTGAATTCCTTTTGATGCTAGGGTTTGAACATCCCCATTTCAAATTTCTTAGGAATTTAAACATGATGACATGATGAGCAGGCAAAGTCAAACAAGGGCTGATCTGGGGCTGTGACAGCTCATCCCCACTAAACAAGAATCTCGTCCCGAGATTCAAGACGTGAGGTAAGAAGTCAAAGGTGTCACAAGCTAACACGATCTTCATGATCCAACTGTCCTTCTCAAGATGTTGATTCATTGCTTCATATTGATCTTGACGTCTTTGCTTTCGAGATCTTCATCCAACATGATGGCGACGGAAAGAAACTCTATAGGAAACGATCTCCTCGAGGATCGAGCACTCAAGATCAACTCGTGGAATGAGTGAAACATCTCGAGTTGAGACACAAAACACATCGACAGGGATGGAAGAACAAACGACGAGGTTTGATTGGTGGGCAAAAATTCCACGCTTAGAAAGATGGTGAATGGTGTCAAGGTGGCGAGGAAATATTTGCCAGGATTCCGTAACGGGGCACCTTGGGAAAAGTGACTCGTTGAGCTATTCCCTTAAGTGGCAAAAAGAATTACTTTTGATCCATAGTTCATTGGAACTCTTTATACCAGCCTAAGGCAATCACAATCGATCATTTGAAGGAGTTCGAAAGAATGACATACTCGGACTAGAATGGATGATGTGGACTACCTTGTTGAAGACAACGCAATGGATGATTTGCTTATCATCGGAAATGGATGGGACCCATGGTAAGTCCACTTTTGAGGATGATCCTAGACATCAATTACTGAGAGAGGCAGCCCATGGAAATTGGCACAATGGGGTGCAAGCTGGGAACAAAATGCAACTGTTGGGAATGTTCGAACCATCATATCTGCCTGAGATTCAGATCCGATTGGTAATAGGATACTCCAGACTCAGCATGTCTGAAAAGGGAAGGGTGCAACACAATCGACGAGATGATGTTGCGAGATACTCGGGAGATGGACTATGGTAGTGAGCTCCAAAACATGAGCGGGTTCTGCTACAAACATGTGAACATGTTGTTCGAGAAAAGCATGACCACATAGTAGTCTTATAATAAAACACTACCGAGTTCAGGTTGGGAACCATCAACGAGGATATCGAAGTCCCTACATAAGTCCGGATTAGCTCTTATGAAGGAACTCCTTCTCCTTGAACAAATCAATCAGTGGCTTGGTGTGCTAGGAACACATGTAGAGCGAAGGTTGCAAGTCTCCGAACCACAGAATACTTCGCACGTATGCATGACCGATTTGGGATGATTCCAAAGAAGCAACATTGACTTTCTCGAATCCACGGCGGCAACTTGCATCAGATGCACATGAATTAGAGGAAGTCACTACTTTCATCCAAGCATATGCTTCATGAACGAAACACGAAGAAATGCTTACACAAGGTTACAACACTAGGTTGATGTTCAACTTGACTCATGGGGGAGACAAAATGCTGCTGATGGGCTCAACAACAACTCATCGGAATTTCCATATCACTGGACTTCCACCATCATGTGAACACGGTGATAGCATTGGTAAGACCAAAAGATGTAATGGTATATGCTCGAGGGATCAACCACGAGTAAGACAACATTACGAGCATCGTTGGTACAGATTTGATTTGACGATAGCCCACACTCAAATCAAAGGATTGATAAGACAATAGGTCCAGCAACTGATCACGGGGACCAATCGATGAAGATATCATCATTCTTCAACACACACTACACAAGAATATCCCTTTGGAACGAACTAAGTTGGGCAAGCTTTTATCTTCCAACTCTCCAAGTTGTTGTTTAGCTTAACCAACTAGCTCAGGGTATCTGACACAGATTCTTGGAGAATGGGTGGTTTAGAGGAAAACCAATATGATCACGAACTCAACATAGCGGTCAGATGACAACCTGGTGATACTTCCGAGAAGATATTCAGAATATCACGAACCACCGGTATGTTACTAAGCTCGAGAACAATCTTGCTTTTCAGGGCAAGACGATATGATCAAAAAGCAAGGGATTGATATAATCCTAACTCATTGATCGAAGAGTGCACCAGAATAAGGACTAGGTAGCACGATCAATCTTAGGATGATGATTTAATAACCAACACGCTAAGAATGAGATTATGGTCCATTAACTACCAAGCAACGAGGTTGCTAGGAGTATAAATTTCACGCATCATGGTTCACTTGTCGGCATTCCGGTTACAACAACACGGAACCGAGAAATGAAGGATGATGCCGAGAGTATCACTGCATCAAGAATTCATAAGAGAAGGTGCAATTCTCATGACATTCTTGACATAAAGATGGTAACACTCCAGGTGTTACAGAATCAAAAGCTGGGTTGCATTTTGATCTGCGGAATACAACTGCTTTGACCCAATCCTAGATATGGACGGGGTACTGGAGTTTGTTTCTCCTAGTCATTCCAGATAGAATGGCTTGACGGACCACAAGAGTAAAAGGGCATCGATGAACACAAATGCACACATACTCTTGGTTATCAACTGATAGAGGAGGGTCGGAATACAACTAAAGAGAACAACCCGAAGGAACATATAATTTTCTGAGTTGTGGATGCACAGATTAGTATGTCGAGCAAAGCTCAACATTTCTTCCGGATAATCCATGCAGAGAAGGTAGAACTGGCAGAGTCACAATATAGAATGGAGTACCCCTCAAGAGCACCCTGGTTGTCATCTTTTAACTCAAAGACTTCTGCCTTATTGGTTCATGGTATTCGAAAGAAAGAAATACCACGGACCTCGAGGACTAATGCAACGGTTACTAATAACCTAAGGGAGCTAGCAATTACTATCAACATGAAGTAAGTAGGGTGAATCTCGGGTTCAAGAACCCAGGAATAGAATGCCTACTAACTAATAACATCACGGGATGCTTTCGAGAATGACGGCTAGAATCATCACACTGGAAACACAAAGCATGGCTGGATTACTAGGTGATTCCCTAAAACACCTAGGGTCATAATAATAGCTCCAACATATATGTCGAGGCGATAGAGTACCTCAACTCGCCGATTAGTGTGCTTATTCTGACCAAAAGAACATCGGGAACGGAAAGAAAGGGTTTGCAATGCATCAGACTATTTAGAGACCTGGGATGACTCGGACAGCATAACGGCTGTAAATGCTCAAAATGATTTGAGACATCCTGCAAAAATGGTGGCATAACCACTCAACAACATCATATCAAGGTTTCGAGATCAACAGCTAACATACGAAAGTAGTAGAGACTGAACTGGCTTAAAACCAACAATCTTAAAGGTCTATGGATTAGTAACACGTCATCCTGATAGATAGATGAGAAGGCCTAGTTCTTAACCCCGTAGAAGAGAAGAGGATGACTCAGATCAGAAGGCCATGAGGTATAAGGAGTAAAAAGAGCCTTACGTTCCCTTCCACAATCAATTCCCTTACATAACTAAAGCATTTCTAGACTCAACTTCGACCAGTTTGGCTTGGTAAACCTACAGGCAGTCAGGCTCTGATATCAACGCTGTCAGGACCCCGATTCCACGTTACATCGACCTAGCCGGTAACACCTCATATCACTTTGCGGCCTCACGCACGGTATTCCCACGGGTGTCGCCTTACCATGGCCCGGGACCGTTTGCGCCTTTTGGCTCACGTATATGATAGTGTCGCTAGCATCCATATGAAAGAGAACCCGGGCCGACATGGCTAGTCGTGAACCCAAAGCGGCACTAACCCATGGGGACAGGCACTGGGCTAACATGAATCACATCGAGCATATCGGTCATCAACGTGTGAATCCGGGCTGTAGCACTGGGCTAACAGGACTCCGGTATCCCGGGCTGTAGCAGGCTAGGCAGGACTCCGGATGTCACCGCGTGATATTTCCCCGAAGGGACAGACACAGGAACAAAGTGAAACACATGCCGGCCAGTCAAGTGTCCAGAGCAGTAGTGCTGGGCTAGCAGGACTCCGGTGAACCGGGTTGTAGCGGACTACTATCGCTCAGGAAGCACTAGACTACATTTCCCCATATGAGAGGCTGCCAAGGATAAACAACTAGATTGTCAGATCCCACACATACCAAGCATTTCAAACATACACACACTATGCTCAATATGTGTAAATACAACATGGCATCACAACATAACTCTACGACTCAAATATTTATTCATTAGGCTCCGAGGAGCGAGATATTACAAACATGGGTCTCATGACCCAACATTCAGAGCATACAAGCAACAAGCACAAGCGGAAGCTTAACATGTCTGAGTACAGACATCTACAAATGAAAAAGGCTGAGAAGCCTGACTATCTACCAGATCCTGCCGAGGGCACAAGATCGTAGCTGAGGTAACAAGCTAAACGTCGAAGTCCAAGCGGAACTACTAGCGAGACTGACGTCTCTCTGCAAAACATAAAATAAACAAACGTGAGTACAAACGTACTCAGCAAGACTTACATCAGAACTAACTATATATGCATCATTATCAACAAAGGGGGTGGTGGAGTTTGACTACAGTAAGCCAGCTTTGACTCGGTGGCTATCCTGAACTAGGACTGCAAGAAACTCTTTTGAGGTGGCGCACACGAGTCCACGTATTCACCATATCAATACACTACTATGGACCCGCTCCCGTCTTCCTACGAGAACGCCATCCATAGCACTCACGCTTATCTTGCGCATTTTAGAGTATCCACTTTCACTTGTCTATGAACTGATATAGGCAACCTAGAAGTCCTTTTCCGCGGACACGGCTATTCGAATAGATCATATTAACCCTGCAGGGGTGTACTTCTTCACACACGCTCTCACCACTTATCGCCGTTTACACGACATGTACTCGCAACCTTCAAGCGGAAGCCCAACGTGGGTGTCGGCTACGGCCTACCTAAACACTCAAGTCTCTAGTCCAGGTTTATCGCCTATTCGGGTTCCATCCGCAGGGAGTCCGGCCGAGGTTTCCACTAACGGGCCCGAACGATGTGTGCAGGGTTCCCGAGATACCAAACGGGCATTCGGTACACCGGCCCACGGTATATCTACCACATCATAGCCCACCCCTAGGGTCAGCGCTACGCACGGCCTCCAACACATATCCTACAAACACCAGAAACTAGTTGCAACTCCTGGACAGAGAAGAAGGGTGGTTAAGAAGCCGAGAGGGTCCATTGGTTTCGGGCCCAATACGTGGTAGTAACTGTTTCATGGATCACAAACACAGAACTCAGTTCCTGAGGACGGTTTCAATGAGACAACCCACCATGTACTCCTACATGGCCTCTCACCGCTACCTTTACCAAATCGTGTTCACACACTTAGCTCACACACAGTAGGACATGTTCACACACCATTCCAATTCATTCCCGATGAATCAGACCTGACTCAACTCTAAGCAGTAGCAGGCATGACAAACAAGCATGAATGAGTAGGCACAACAGGGCTCAAGCAACTCCTACTCATGCTAGTGGGTTTCATCTATTTACTGTGGAATGACGGGTCATGCAGAGGATAAAGGGGTTCAGCTACCGCAGCAAGTAACAGATGAATCGTTGTTGTCCTAATGCAGTAAAAGAGCAGGAGCATGAGAGTGGGATTGTATCGGAATGAACAAGGGGGTTTTGCTTGCCTGGCACTCCTGGAGATATTATAGCTCTTCATCGGTGTCATCGAACTCATCGTCGGTACGTCGTCTACTGAGAGGGGACAAACACCGGCAACTGAGAAAGAACACAATCAATGCAATGCCACAATATGATGCATGATCATGACATGGCAATATGCTGTGGTTTGAGCTAATGCACCTAGCAGCAAGTTAAATGAAGTTGGTTTGAACCCTAGGTTCAAATTCAAACTCCACATGAGGCATTTCAAATGCCATTTATTCAAATTGTTGTATACAGCAGATTTAAGTTGTTCAAACATGCATGAAAATGATACAAATGGATAGATTGGATTTGTCTGATCATTTTTCATATATAAATTATTTAATTTGGAGTTACGGTTGAATTTCTATGAATTTTAGAAGTTTAGATCATTTTCTGAAATTATAAATCATTTCTGATTTATTTTTGGTTCCAGAAACTGTTTACTGCGTCATCATTAGGTCATGCTGACCTCAGCAGGTCAACAGGCGTCGACCAGGTCAAACCTAACGCTGGGACCCACTAGTCAGTGACTAGGCTAATTAACAGGGAGTGTTAGTGCTAATTTAATCCTAACTAAAAGTGTCAGTGGGTCAAAGTGCGGTCAAACCCGGGTCAAACTCGCCGGAGTTGACCCGCGGCTCGTCGCCGGCAGGGCCAGGGACGGCGTAGAGGTGCGGGTTTCCTCCTCCGGCGACCAAATGGCCGGCGGAGGGCGGCTACGTGGAGCTGGAGCTCGCACGCGTCGGGTGGTGCCGGGGCGACACCGGGGAGGCGTTCTCGGCGTCGAAGCGGTGACCAGGCGATGCAGACGAGCAGGGTGGTGGCGTGGCGAGCTCGGGCGCGTGCGCCGTGTCCCTCCTCTGCCTACTGGCAGAGGTAGGCGATGACTGGCACGGCCAGCCAGCAGGTTGGGGCGGCCGGTGGGCTGCCAGTGGGCTGCGCCTGTAAGTGGCTGGATCCTTTCTCTCTCTCCTTTTTCTAATTATTTCAGTTTTCTATTATTCTGTAAATTTTTAGGGCTTTATTAAAAATACCTATGCACTTTCAAAAATCATGAGACTGCTTGTGGCCACTATTTGGATTATTTCCAATAACCCGAATTTCAGTTCATGAATATTTGGACATTTAATATAATATATAAAATTTAAATGCCCAAATGCAAATAAGGTATGATTGAAATCCAGAGCCCAATATGTCGTGGAAAAATGTGCATCACCTCTGGTTACTGTTTCCAGCATTTTCCAAGAATGATGAACATTTTTGGAAGTCATTTGGATTTACTGGAAATATTTTAGTTAAACCTAGTGAATTCCTTTTGATTCTAGGGTTTGAACATCCCCATTTCAAATTTCTTAGGAATTTAAACATGATGACATGATGAGCAGGCAAAGTCAAACAAGGGCTGATCTGGGGTTGTGACAATTATGATTTCTTGGAGGTCGACGAACACAAATACCATTACGGGAAGCCTCTCATCAAAGATGAAAGATCTCTAACAACGATGATGTGAAGATTCCATGATTGGTACATGGAAACCTGCAGAGAGTCTGGGGGGACGAATTCTTTGACGCTGAGAGTTAAAGAGGAGCACGACCTCGTTGGAATTGATCTGTTGTCTGTTCCATTTGAGGAGTTTTTCGCCTTTTTCAATCAAAAGGCCCTCGATAAATTAACGGTCACTTGCTACTGTTTGTAAGTACTACTTCTGTCATTAAGTCTCTATATATAGCTCAGCTCTTTCATTGCATGTATTTATAATTATCCTCACTATATTATGCAGATTGAAGATCGTCGAATGCAGAAAAGCACAAATGTATGATATTGGGTTCATTAACACAAATCTCATAGATGAATATACGGTTAAATTTAAAGCCAGAGAAACCAAGGCCAACTTGCTCAAATCTTTGGTAATAAATCAAAACAAAGATAAAATACTCTTTCCTTATGAATGCAAGTGAGTGTTACTGTCTTGTGCATATTTGCTTTCCCTTATTACTCGAGGTTATAGTAATGTAATTGATGAGTTATGCATGCGTTCGCAGGTACCACTATATTCTCCTGGAGATTAAGCTTGAGCAGGGACTAGTAATCGTCTTAGACTCGAGACGAAAAGATCCCGAGACCTATGCGGGCATGACTAAAATTCTCAACAAGTAAGTTCAATCGATCATTATCGCACCATATCGGCAATTTTTTGTTCATTTCCTGATATCAAGTAATTATTTTCTTTGTCTCGCAGGGTTTGGAAAGTATTCACCACACAATCTCCAGGACTGCCGAGGGAGCTGCGATTTACATACCCTCCAGTAAGTACTACTAGCTAGCTAGTTCCGCGCATCTCCCGTTGATTGTAGCTACTTTCATCAATGCCATTTATAATGCATCCATTATCAGTTTGATTGACCTCTATTTCTCGTAAAGTGCTTGTGGCAGGAACAAGGGAATGATTACTGTGGATACTACGTGTGTGAGTTCATCTACAAAGCGACTTGCAAAAATAGGCGGGGCTACTCTAAAAGCCAATATGAGGTGCGTAAGCAATATTAATATTCACAATTTCATTTTATTACACCATGATTTCTGTTGAGTTTCATTCATATATACTTATCAACCCCCTTCTTCAAATTAGATGTGGCAGATGCGGAATGAACTCCTACCACAAGATCGCATCAAAGAAATTCAAGAGGAATTGGCGGGATTCTTTCTTGACCACGTCATCAATAAATAGGAGAATACCATGTTGCAGCTGAGTTCATATATAATTAGGGGATTATATTGTAAGAGATCTTAATATTGTATATATGTAGCCAGTAGCGTCGGAAAGATATACGAAAACTTGTTGTTCGTCCAATCTCTCCAAGATGGAGAGGTCGATATCACTTCTCTCAGTATGCATATGTTCATGACGAACTTCTGTACTTAATGGTTTCCTTCATTTGCTTACTGATACATCTCCAACGTATCTATAATTTTTTATTGTTCCATGCTATATTATATTCTGTTTTGGATGTTTATTGGGATTTATTATACACTTTTATATTATTTTTGGGACTAACCTATTAACCGGAGGCCCAGCCCAGAATTGTTGTTTTTTGCCTATTTCTGAGTTTCGCAGAAAAAGAATATCAAACGGAGTCCAAACGGAACGTGATTTTCGGAACGAACGTGATCCAGAGGACTTGGAGTCTACGCAAAGAAATGAACGAGGAAGGCACGAGGTAGGGGGGCGCGCATACCCCCTGGGCGCGCCCTCCACCCTCATGGGCCCCTCGTTGCTCCACCGACGTACTTCTTCCTCCTATATATACCCATGTACCCAGAAAACATCAGAGACGGAGCCAAAAACCTAATTCCACCACCGCAACTTTCTATACCGGTGAGATCCCATCTTGGGGCCTTTTCCGGAGCTCCACCGGAGGGGGCATCAAACACGGAGGGCCTCTACATCATCGCCAAGGCCTCTCCGATGAAGTGTGAGTAGTTTACCTTAGACCTTCGGTCCATAGTTATTAGCTAGATGGCTTCTTCTCTCTTTTCAAATCTCAATACAATGTTCTCCCCCTCTCTTGTGGAGATCTATTCGATGTAATCTTCTTTTGCGGTGTTTTTGTTGAGACCGATGAATTGTGGGTTTATGATCAAGATTATCTATGAACAATATTTGATTCTCCTCTGAATTCTTTTATGTATGATTGGTTATCTTTGCAAGTCTCTTCGAATTATCAGTTTGGTTTGGCCTACTAGATTGATCTTTCTTGCAATGGGAGAAGTGCTTAGCTTTGGGTTCAATCTTGTTGTGTCCTTTCCCAGTGACAGTAGGGGCAGCAAGGCACGTATTGTATTGTTGCCATCGAGGATAAAAAGATGGGGTTTATATCATATTGCATGAGTTTATCCCTCTACATAGTGTCATCTTTCTTAATGCGTTACTCTGTTCTTCATGAACTTAATACTCTAGATGCATGTTGGATAGCGGTCGATGTGTGGAGTAATAGTAGTAGATGCAGGCAAGAGTCGGTCTACTTGTCTCGGACGTGATGCCTATATACATGATCATACCTAGATATTCTCATAACTATGCTCAATTCTATCAATTGGTCAATAGTAATTTGTTCACCCACTGTAATACTTATGCTCTCGAGAGAAGCCACTAGTGAAACCTATGGCCCCTGGGTCTATTTTCCATCATATTAATCTTCCAACACTTTGCTATTTCGATTTCCGTTTATTTTACTTTGCATCTTTATCATAAAAATACCAAAAAAATTACCTTATCATCTCTATCAGATCTCACTCTCGTAAGTGACAATGAAGGGATTGACAACCCCTTTATCGCGTTGGTTGCGAGTTTCTCGTTTGTTTGTGTAGGTGCGAGGGACTCGCGCGTGGCCTCCTACTGGATTGATACCTTGGTTCTCAAAACTGAGGGAAATACTTACGCTACTTTGCTGCATCACCCTTTCCTCTTCAAGGGAAAACCAACGCAGTGCTCAAGAGGTAGCAAGAAGGATTTCTGGCGCTGTTGCCGGGGAGTCTACGCACAAGTCAATCCATACCAAGTACCCATCACAAACTCATATCCCTCGCATTACATTATTTTCCATTTGCCTCTCATTTTCCTCTCCCCCACTTCACCCTTGCCGTTTTATTCGCCCTCTCTTTACCAATCTCCTTTCTCTTTCGCTTGCCTTTTGTGTGCTCTTCGTTATGGCTAGTCCTCTTATCATTGTTAATAATCCCGATCATGAAGTTCTTAATTTTAAAAAAAGGGGGGAGAAAATCTAAAAGATGCTTGGCATAGAATTTGCAATGCCCAAAACAGATCTGCTAGGAAGCAATCTACTTCCGTTCTTCTTTGCAATTTTTATGTAGGCATTACTCCTTGGAATAGATATATTCTTGATACCATTACCGGAGGGAATTTCTTGGGTAGCCATACTTTTGATGCTTATAATGCCATGTTAGATCTGTTTGGTCAACCCCCTCTTTTGGTTAATGGAACTGTTTTAACTTTGGAACATGTGACGCAAAGGCTTGAAATTATTGAAAATAAAGTTCCCACTGTTGAGTTGATTGAAAATTTGGATAAAAAGATCCATAATCAAACTACCCAATATGGATCTAGGGTTGGAGTTACTTTGAATTTTTTTAAAGAGAAGGAACCTATAGTTAACGAAAGAATAGATCTTGATTCTACAAGAGTCGGTAAACTTGAGGATATTATTACCAATTTAGGTTCTGCCTTTCATCCGTGAAAAACACTTCAACTCCTCCTACCAAAAATGCCAAATTGATGTACGCTTCTAAAAATAAGGGTGAATCTTCTAGTAAGGAAAATGCGGATCTCAAATCAGTAAGTGTTCATCCCAATTGTCTTTCTATCATAAAGGAACCTTTTTCTTCAATTGAACTTCTTTATTTCCTGCCTAGGAGTTTAATCATTACTAAAATAAAAGAAACGCCTAAGTGCTCTATTGATGAATCAAGTGCCAAAGATGGCAATACCTAGATCTATCCTTGCTTTTATGCCTAGCTAGGGCGTTAAACGATAGCGCTTGTTGGGAGGCAGCCCAATTTTATTTTAGTTTTTTGCTTTTTGCTTCTGTTTAGGGATAAATAATATGTCTACCCTCTGGTTAGATTCGTTTTTATGTTTTAATTAGTGTTTGTGCCAAGTAGAACCTTTGGGAAGACTTGGGTGAAGTTTATATGATCTTGCTGTAAAAAACAGAAACTTTAGCGCTCACGAGATTTGCTGTCATATTTTACTGGAAGGTGAATTTTATTTTATTCTTTTTGAAGATGATTAATAGACAAATTACCCACGTCCAACAATTTAGTTTAGATTTTTTGGAGTTCCAGAAGTATTCAAAAGTTACAGATTGCTACAGACTGTTCTGTTTTTGACAGATTCTGTTTTTTGTGTGTTGTTTGCTTATTTTGATGCATCTATGGCTAGTATTGAGTGGTATGAACCATAGAGCAGTTGGAATACAGTAGGTTTAACACCAATATAAATAAAGAATGAGTTTATTACAGTACCTTGAAGTGGTGTTTTTATTTTCTTTCGCTAACGGAGCTCATGAGATTATCTGTTAAGTTTTGTGTTGTGAAGTCTTGAAGTTTTGGGTAGAAAATTTGATAGATTATGGAACAAGGAGTGGCAAAAGCCTAAGCTCGGGGATGCCCATGGCACCCCAAGATAATCTAAGGACACCTAAAAGCCAAAGCTTGGGGATGCCCCAGAACGCATCCCCTCTTTTGTCTACTTCCATCGGTAACTTTACTTGGAGCTATATTTTATTCACCACATGATATGTGTTTTGCCTCGGCGTCTTGTATGATTTGAGTCTTTTTTTGTTCACCACAATCATCCTTGCTGTACACACCTTTTGAGAGAGACACACATGATTCAGAATTTATTAGAATACTCTATGTGCTTCACTTATATCTTTTGAGCTATATAGTTTTTGCTCTAGTGCTTAACTTATATCTTTTAGAGCACGGTGGTGGATTTGTTTTATAGAAACTATTGTTCTCTCATGCTTCACTTATATTATTTTGAGAGTCCTACAAACAGCATGGTAATTTTCTTTAATCATGAAATTAATCTTCTCTTATGAGTGCGTTGAATACTAAGAAAAGTTTGATGCTTGATGATTGTTTTGAGATATGGAGGTATTAATATTAGAGTCATGCTAGTTGAGAAATTATGAATTTGAGAAATACTTGTGTTGAAGTTTGTGATTCCCGTAGCATGCACGTATGGTGAACCGTTATGTGATGAAGTTGGAGCATGATATATTTATTGATTGTCTTCCTTATGTGTGGAGGTCGGGATCACGCGATGGTTAACTCCTACCAACCCTTCCCCTAGGAGCATGCGTGTAGTACTTTGTTTTGATGACTTGTAGATTTTTGCAATAAGTATGTGAGGTCTTTATGACTAATGTCGAGTCCATGGATTATACACACTCTCACCCTTCCACCATTGCTAGCCTTTCTAGTACCGCGCAACTTTCGCCGGTGCATTATACACACCATATACCTTCCTCAAAACAGCCACCATACCTACCTATTATGGCATTTCCATAGCCATTCCGAGATATATTGCCATGCAACTTTCCACCATTCCGTTTATTATGACACGCTTCATCATTGTCATATTGCTTAGCATAATCATGTAGTTGACATAGTATTTGTGGCAAAGCCACCGTTCATACATGTCACTCATGGTTCATTGCATATCCCGGTACACCGCCGGAGGCATACACATAGAGTCATATTTTGTTCTAAGTATTGAGTTGTAACTCTTGAGTTGTAACTCTTGAGTTGTAAGTAATAAAAGTGTGATGTTCATCATTATTAGAGCATTGTCCCATGTGAGGAAAGGATGATGGCAACTATGATTCCCCTACAAGTCGGGATGAGATTCTGGACTAAAAAAAGGCCCAAAAAATGAGAGAAAAAGAGAGAAGGGACAATGTTACTATCCTTTTACCACACTTGTGCTTCAAAGTAGCACCATGATCTTCATGATAGAGAGTCTCCTATATGATACCACTTTCATTTACTAGTGGGAATTTTCATTATAGAACTTGGCTTGTATATTACAATGATGGGCCTCCTCAAATTGCCCTAGGTCTTCGTGAGCAAGCAAGTTGGATGCACACCCACTTAGTTTCTTTTGAGCTTTCATACACTTATAGCTCTAGTGCATCCGTTGCATGGTAATCCCTACTAACTCATATTGATATCTATTAATGGGCATCTCCATAGCCCGTTGATACGCCTAGTTGATGTGATACTATCTTCTCCTTTTTTGTCTTCTCCACAACCACCATATTTATTCCACATATAGTGCTATGTCCATGGCTCACACTCATGTATTGCATGAAAGTTGAAGAAGTTTGAAAATCCTAAAGTATGAAACAATTGTTTGGCTGAAACCGGGGTTGTGCATGATTTAAATATTTTGTGTGATAAAGATAGAGCATAGCCAGACTATATGATTTTGTAGGGATAACTTTCTTTAGCCATGTTATTTTGAGAAAACATGATTGCTTAGTTAGTATGCTTGAAGTATTATTACTTTTATGCCAATATTAAGCTATTATCTTGAATCCTTCGGATCTGAATATTCATACCACAATTAAGAGGGTTACATTAAAAACCATTCCAAGTAGCATTCCACATCAAAAATTCTGTTTTTATCATTTACCTACTCGAGGATGAGCAGGAATTAAGCTTGGGGATGCTTGATACGTCTCCAACGTTCTAAAAAGTGGGATTGAAGAAAGTAAAACCTTAGATGTTGCTAAACCCACTATTTTGGATTTCAAGGAATTTAATTATTAAAGTTGCTCCTTAATTGATTGTATTTCCTTGTTGCAATCCGTGCTAAATTCTCGGCATGCCTATAGTCAAAATAAATCGTTTACTAAACATATTGTTGATGCCTTGATGCAATCTTATGAGGAAAAACTTGAGTTGGAAGTATCCATCCCTAGAAAGCTTTATGATGAGTGGGAACCAACTAATAAAATTAAGATTAAGGATCATGAATTTTATGCTTTATGTGATTTGGGTGCTAGTGTTTCCACTATTCCCAAAACTTTGTGCTATTTGCTAGATTTCCGTGATTTTGATGAATGCTCTCTAAATTTGCACCTCGCGGATTCCACTATTAAGAAACCTATGGGAAGAATTAATGATGTTCTTATTGTTGCAAATAGGAATTATGTGCCCATAGACTTTATCGTTCTTGATATAGATTGCAATCCTTCATGTACTATTATTCTTGGTAGACCTTTCCTTAGAACGATTGGTGCAATTATTGATATGAAGGAAGGAATATTAGATTCAATTTCCATTCAAGAAAGGCAAGGAACACTTCCTACAAATAAAATAAAATTACTATATTAATCTATCATGAGAGCCACTTATGGATTGCCTACCAAATATGGCAATACCTAGATCTATCCTTGCTTTTATGCCTCGCTAGGGGCGCTAAACGATAGCGCTTTATGGGAGGCAACCCAATTTTATTTTTAGTTTTTTTGTTTTTGTTTCTGTTTAGTAATAAATAATCCATCTACCTTCTGTTTAGATGTGGTTTTATGTTTTAATTAGTGTTTGTGCCAAGTTAAACCTATAGGATCTTCTTGGATAATAGTTATTTGATCTTGCTGTAATTTCCAGAAACTTTCAGTTAACGAAAACAATTGTTAAAAATCACCAGAACGTGATAAAATTGTGATTCCAATTGATGCTGATCAATAAACAAATTGCCTAGGTCGTCCTATTTTGGATGAATTTTTGGAGCTCCAGAAGTTTGCGTTAGTTCCAGATTACTACAGACTGTTCTGTTTTTGACAGATTCTGTTTTTCGTTTGTTGTTTGCTTATTTTGACGAATCTATGGCTAGTAAAATAGTTTATGATCCATAGGGAAGTTGGAATACAGTAGGTTTTACACAAATATAAATAAAGAATGAGTTCATTACAGTAACTTGAAGTGATCTTTTGTTTTCTTTCGCTAACGGAGCTCACGAGATTTCTGTTGAGTTTTGTGTTGTGAAGTTTTCAAGTTTTGGGTGAATTTTTTTGATGGATTATGGAACAAGGAGTGGCAAGAGCCTAAGCTTGGGGATGCCCATGGAACCCCCAAGATAATCCAAGGACACCAAAAAGTCAAAGCTTGGGGATGCCCCGGAAGCCATCCCCTCTTTCGTCCACTTCCATCGGTAACTTTACTTGGAGCTATATTTTATTCACCACATGATATGTGTTTTGCTTGGAGCGTCTTGTATTATTTGCATCTTTTTTTGTTAGTTTACCACAATCATCCTTGCTGTACACACCTTTTGAGAGAGCCATACATGAATTGGAATTTGTTAGAATAGTCTATGTGCTTCACTTATATCTTTTGATCTTGATAGTTTTGCTCTATGCGCTTCACTTATATCTTTTGAGCTTGATAGTTTTGCTCTATGTGCTTCACTTATATATTTTAGAGCACGGTGGTGGATTTGTTTTAAAGAAACTATTGATCTCTCATGCTTCACTTAGATTATTTTGAGAGTCTTAAATAGCATGGTAATTTGCTTAATAATAATATGCTTGGTATTCACGCTTTGTAAAACTTTCTTTTGAGTGTGTTGAATGCTAAGAAAAGTTTGATGCTTGGTAATTGTTTTGAGATATGGAGGTGATAATATTAGAGTCATGCTAGTTGAGTAGTTGTGAATTTGAGAAATACTTGTGTTAAAGTTATTCCCGTAGCATGCACGTATGGTGAACCGTTATGTGATGAAGTCGGAGCATGATTTATTTATTGATTGTCTTCCTTATGAGTGGCGGTCGGGGACGAGCGATGGTCTTTTCCTACCAATCTATCCCCCTAGGAGCATGCGCGTAATACTTTGATTTGATAACTTGTAGATTTTTGCAATAAGTATATGAGTTCTTTATGACTAATGTTGAGTCCATGGATTATACGCACTTTTCTCACCCTTGCACCATTGCTAGCCTTTCTAATACCGCACACTTTTCGCCGGTATCATACACCCACCTTAAACCTTCCTCAAAACAGCCACCATACCTACCTATCATGGCATTTCCATAGCCATTCCGAGATATATTGCCATGCAACTTTCCACCGTTCCGTTTATTATGACACGCTCCATCATTGTCATATTGCTTAGCATGATCATTTAGTTGACATCGTATTTGTGGCAAAGCCACCGTTCATAATTCTTTCATACATGTCACTTATGAATCATTGCATATCCCGGTACACCGCCGGAGGCACACATATAGAGTCATATTTTGTTCTAAGTATCGAGTTGTAATTGTTGAGTTGTAAGTAAATAAAAGTGTGATCATCATCATTTTTAGAGCATTGTCTCAAGTGAGGAAAGGATGATGGAGACTATGATTCCCCCATAAGTCGGGATGAGACTCCGGACGAAAAAAAAGAAAGAAAAGAGGCCATAAAAAAAAGAAAAGGCCCAACAATAAAAAAAATGAGAGAAAAAGAGAGAAGGGACAATGTTACTATCCTTTTACCACACTTGTGCTTCAAAGTAGCACCATGATCTTCATAATAGAGAGTTTCTCGTTTTGTCACTTTCATATACTAGTGGGAATTTTTCATTATAGAACTTGGCTTGTATATTCCAATGATGGGCTTCCTCAAATTGCCCTAGGTCTTCATGAGCAAGCAAGTTGGATGCACACCCACTTAGTTTCTTTTGTCGAGCTTTCATATACTTATAGCTCTAGTGCATCCGTTGCATGGCAATCCCTACTCACTCACATTGATATCTATTGATGGGCATCTCCATAGCCCGTTGATACGCCTAGTTGATGTGAGACTATCTTCCCTCTTTTTGTCTTCTCCACGGCCACCATTCTATTCCACATATAGTGTTATATCCATGGCTCACGCTCATGTATTGCGTGAAGATTGAAAAAGTTTTGAAAATGTCAAAAGTATGAAACAATTTCTTGGCTTGTCATCGGGGTTGTGCATGATTTTAATACTTTGTGCAGTGAAGATAGAGCATAGCCAGACTATATGATTTTGTAGGGATAACTTTCTTTGGCCATGTTATTTTGAGAAGACATGATTGCTTTGTTAGTATGCTTGAAGTATTATTATTTTTATGTCAATATGAACATTTGTCTTGAATCTTTCGGATCTGAATATTCATACCACAATTAAGAACAATTACATTGAAATTATGCCAAATAGCACTTCGCGTCAAAAATTCTCTTTTTATCATTTACCTAGTCGAGGACGAGCAGGAATTAAGCTTGGGGATGCCTGATACGTCTCCAACGTATCTATAATTTTTGATTGCTCCATGCTATATTATATATTGTTTTGGACTATATTGGGCTTTATTTTCCACTTTTATATTACTTTTGGGACTAACCTATTAATCGGAGGCCCAGCTCAGAATTGCTATTTTTTGCCTATTTTAGTGTTTCGAAGAAACGGAATATCAAACGGAGTCCAAACGGAATGAAATCTTTGGGAACGTGATTTTCTCATCGGATAAGACCCAGGAGACTTGGATCCTCCGTCAAGAAAGCTCCGAGGCGGCCACGAGGGTGGAGGGCACCCCCCTAGGGCAAGCCCCTACCTCGTGGGCCCCTCAAGGCTCCACCGACATACTTCTTCCTACTATATATACCTACGTACCCCCGTCAGATCATATACGGAGCCAAAAACCTAATTCCACCGCCGCAACTTTCTGTATCCACGAGATCCCATCTTGGGGCTTGTTCCGGAGCTCCACCGGAAGGGGAATCCACCACGGAGGGCTTCTACATCAACATCATAGCCTCTCCGATGAAGTGTGAGTAGTTTACCTCAGTCCTTCGGGTCCATAGCTAATAGCTAGATCACTTCTTCTCTCTTTTTGGATCTCAATACAATGTTCTCCCCCTCTCTCGTGGAGATCTATTCGATGTAATCTTGTTTTTGCGGTGTGTTTGTTGAGACCGATGAATTGTGGGTTTATGATCAAGATTATCTATGAGCAATATTTGAATCTTCTCTGAATTATTTTATGTATGATTGAGTTATCTTTGCAAGTCTCTTCGAATTATACGTTTGGTTTGGCCAAGTAGATTGGTAGTTCTTGCAATGCGAGAAGTGTTTAGCTTTGGGTTCAATCTTGCGTTGTCCTTACCCAGTGACAGAAAGGGTTGCAAGGCACGTATTGTATTGTTGCCATCGAGGATAACAAGATGGTGTATTTATCATATTGCATGAATTTATTCCTCTGCATCATGTCATCTTGCTTAAGGCGTTACTCTGTTTTCATTAACTTAATACTCTAGATGCATGCTGCATAGCATTCGATGAGTGGTGTAATAGTAGTAGATGCAGGCAGTAGTCGGTCTACTTGTCTCGGACGTGATGCCTATATACATGATCATACCTAGATACTCTCATAACTATGCTCAATTCTGTCAATTGCTCAACAGTAATTCGTTCACCCACCGTAAAATACTTATGCTATTGAGAGAAGCCACTAGAGAGATCTATGGCCCCCAGGTCTATTTTCATCATATTAATCTTCCTACACTTTATTATTGCTTGCTCTTTACTTTGTCTTTTATTTTACTTTGCATCATTATATCAAAAATACCAAAAATATTATCTATCATCTCTATCAGATCTCACTCTCGTAAGTGACCGTGAAGGGATTGACAACCCCTATTCGTGTTGGTTGCGAGGAGTTATTTGCTTTGTGTAGGTACGAGGGACTTGCGCGTGGCCTCCTACTGGATTGCTACCTTGGTTCTCAAAAACTGAGGGAAATACTTACGCTACTCTGCTGCATCATCCTCTCCTCTTCGGGGAAAACCAACGCAAGCTCAAGATGTAGCAAGTGTGAGTAGTTTACCTCACACCTTCGGGTCCATAGTTATTAGCTAGATGGCTTCTTCTCTCTTTTCGGATCTCAATACAATGTTCTCCCCCTCTCTTGTGGAGATCTATTCGATGTAATCTTCTTTTGCGGTGTGTTTGTTGAGACCGATGAATTGTTAGTTTATGATCAAGATTATCTATGAACAATATTTGATTCTCCTCTGAATTCTTTTATGTATGATTGGTTATCTTTGCAAGTCTCTTTGAATTATCAGTTTGGTTTGGCCTACTAGATTGATCTTTCTTGCAATGGGAGAAGTGCTTAGCTTTGGGTTCAATCTTGCTGTGTCCTTTCCCAGTGACAGTAGGGGCAGCAAGGCACGTATTGTATTGTTGCCATCGAGGATAAAAAGATGGGGTCTATATCATATTGCATGAGTTTATCCCTCTACATCGTGTCATCTTTCTTAATGGGTTACTCTGTTCTTCATGAACTTAATACTCTAGATGCATGCTGGATAGCGGTCGATGTGTGGAGTAATAGTAGTAGATGCAGGCAGGAGTCGGTCTACTTGTCTCGGACGTGATGCCTATATACATGATCATACCTAGATATTCTCATAACTATGCTCAATTCTATCAATTGGTCAACAGTAATTTGTTCACCCACCGTAATACTTATGCTCTCGAGAGAAGCCACTAGTGAAAGTATGGCCCCCGGGTTTATTTTCCATCATATTAATCTTCCAACACTTTGCTATTTATATTTCCGTTTATTTTACGTTGCATATTTATCATAAAAATACCAAAAATATTATCTTATCATCTCTATCAGATCTCACTCTCATAAGTGACCGTGAAGGGATTGACAACCCCTTTATCGCATTGGTTGTGAGGTTCTTGTTTGTTTGTGTAGGTGCGAGGGACTCGCGCGTGGCCTCCTACTGTATGATACCCTGGTTCTCAAAACTGAGGGAAATACTTACGCTACTTTGCTGCATCACCCTTTTCTCTTCAAGGGAAAACCAACGCAGTGCTCAAGAGGTAGCACTTACTAGCTAGCGTGTCGAGGGCCTCTCTATACGTATAGTACGTAGCGTCGACCAAGCACGGAGATAAGAGAGGACACTTCTCTCTATTAATTAATTATCTACCTAACACAATATATGAAACACCTTAATTAACCATACAAAACCCCCAAATCCCCCCCTTTCAAAAAAAAACAAAAACCCTAGCCCCTGAACAGCTGAAGCGTGGATGCCTATTGGTCCCGGTTGGTGCCACCAACCGGGACTAAAGGCCCTCCTGCCTGGGCTCGCTGCAACGGCCACGTGGAGGCCCATCTGTCCCGGTTTGTGTAAGAACCGGGACTAAAGGCCAAGGGCATTAGTAACGACCCTTTAGTCCCGGTTCAAAAACCGGGACAAATGGGCCTTACGAACCGGGACAATAGGCCCTTTTTCTACTAGTGACAAGTGCATTTCTACACTCAGTCATGGATGCAAAAACGGTACCTTCTTCCATATGAGGGTTCAAAGGGCCCCATTCAACAACTGCAAGGTCTTCGTCCTCACCCACCGCGTCATCATCCTCACGGACTGCACTGTGAGTCTCATCTTGGTTTTTAGCCCGAGGTGCCCGTCGTAAATTCTGAATAACATCAGAATATAGCTTCTCTTCATCAACCCCGGAATTTAGTCATCAGGCTCCACTTCAAGGGGGACCCTACTGCCGGTGCCCACGCTTGTCGAGCCACCACGTCGTCGTGCACTAACTGAACTGTTCTGGCTAGATATGCCATTACGACGACTTTGGTTCTCCCCGAGATGTTGCACCCGCCATCCTAAGTCCAAATGCCCGCTCAAGCACATCAATTTGCAGCCTCACATGAAAATTCTCTTTCTCCTTATGCCTAGCAAACATGGTAGCCAACTCTTCATCATTACTAACTGTCACCCATTTCTTTTACCAATCATTGTATTTGTATACCACTTTATGAAGCAAACCCCAAGTATAGTGGCTACAAATTACCTCCCCAAATTGTGAAACTCCAATTACTAGCCATTGGCAACCTATAATCGAAACCTCCTTGGAATTTCTTCTTATTCTTTGCATTGAAGATGTACCGGTCCCTTCTAATGTGCACCAAGAAAGCAAACCGCAACTCCATCCTAACCGGCGAAAAACAGAGACGCAATCAACACACCAATCAGGCAAACCAACTCGAATTGACTGTTCAAATGCACAATTAAGCTCAATCTAAAAAGGAGGCATGACTTACCCCTCGGGAACCCAGTGGTGGACACAACGGATCCCCGGCCCGATGCCTGCCTTGCCAAATACTCCGGGGTCGCCGCTGCTCCCCGTTTCGCCCTGGGGTTCTTCCTCCTAGTTCAAACAGCTCCACTAGCCCCCCACCTTTGAGCGCTCCGGCCGGGCGCACGGAAGGAGGCCGCGCCGCGGGTCGAGCAGGTGGCGGGCGCCCCACCCATGGCCTCGCAGGAAGGTGGCGGGCGGAGCAGGTAGCGGTGGAGCAGGACGGACGTGGCCGCGGCAACGCAGCTGGCGGCGGTGCAGGTGCTGGCGCCGGCGCAGGTGGCGGTGGTGGCGCAGGACGGCTGGTCGGCGGATGGGTAGAGTGGGCATCGAGTTGGCCGGCTAGAACCCTACGAATGATTTGGGGATTTTCTTGCACGGGCCCACATGTCAGTTCCGGACCCACATCCACGCGGTCCCACGTGTAAGCTCGGGACCCACAAGCACTAACGCCGGCGGACGGAATGGACTAAAATCTGGCCGTTTGGCCTCGTCATAGTAGCTGCGCATGGACTAGGGGCAAAACTGAGCATAATTCACATCTGAGGGCAAAACAGAGCACATGGACATCACTGAGGGCAAAGGGATAATTAACCCTATTATCTAAAAGAAGATTTCTAAGTTTTGATGGTATTTCAATCAACATAGTCCCATCCTATTTCGTTTCTGGAATGCGAGGAAATTCCCTTAGGCCATCTTACCGTTGAGGAAATACAACAAAATTGAAGATCTTATTAGTAAATAAACTAGCACAGCCACCGGCGCAATTGCGTGGGCAACATATTTAATGATTATAACTATTTTTCTAAATAATTTTGAAAAAATCCATCGATATTAGAACAAATATGTCAGGGGAGGTATCTCTTCTATTATATGTTATCCAAAAAAAGATTTCTAAGTGCTGGTGGTATTTCAATCCACAGTACCATCCTATTTTGTTTCCGAAATGCGAGGAAAAACCCTACCAATGCCATCTTACTGTTGAGGAAGCACAATAAATTTGAAGATCTTGTTAGTAAATTAACTAGCACAGCCGCCTGCACAGCCGTTTGCATAGTTGTCTATGAATATCACCATCAACAATGTGGAACAAGAGGTGCATATCCGTCATAGCTACGTAAATATTGCACTATGAAAGAATCATATGGCCATAAACGTATGAACTGTAGCATATTAACGTGAATAGTGCTTAAATAATATTTTCTATAGTTCTGAGCCAAATTTACCCTAACATGATAACAAAAAAAGTAAATAGTAAAACCATCAGGGTGAAATTCACAAGAACCAAATGGTCCACTAAAAAGTTACCGGAACAGATAATTCTACAAAAAATAATAATTTATTTGTCTTCCAATCATAGGGTATATTATTTATTATCGACTAGACATTATAGGTCATATCTATCGATAGTCAAACCATCAGGGTGAAATACAATTTTGCTTCCCACATAGCTGAGCACATCAGGAACAGAGAATAAGAATCAAACCTAAGGAAGGTCGAAGTAATCGAGATGAGTGTTTTTACAGTACATCGTACTACCGAAAATAGTGGATAGTATATAACTGACCATTGACCCAATGGTCAGTATTAATCTCAGACTTTTTTTGTTGTAGGACATGTTGGTAATTGACTATTAAGGAATTAATCACACATTAAGAATATAATGTAATTAATCACAATTCCATCCATCTCATCCCAATTCGTCTATCATTCCTCATTGTACGCAGTCGCCCCAGCCGCCCGGCGGCCATCTCCTCGGCCGTACAGGGCCGGCCGCGCATGGCCTTTTTTTTAGAGAAAAGACCAGAGCCCGACTTTATAAATAAAGCCACATGGCAGCGTCACAGGAAACCGAACAGGAGCGAAACCAGCTATCAAGACAACGCACAGAGTGCACGGAGCGAAAAGTTTGAGAGTAACCAAAGAAGGAAGGATACAAGCAACTGCCATACACGGCGCGCAGGCCGGAAAGGAGAGAGACCTAAACTCCGCAAACAACACCACCAGGATTAGACGACGGGATCCCGCCCGGAAATGAGAGATGCCGAAGCCCGAATTTTTAGGATGAGCAGGTCCACGGCATCCCGATCAACCTCCTTAGTCAATGATCTCCACTGCTGCAATAATATACATGATTTGAAAAGAACGTCAACAGGCTTAGATGGAAAGATATGCTCAATAGTAAATTTGTTCCTAATGGTCCAAAGAGCCCAACATAAGGCTCCCAGGCCGACCCAAAACACCCTCTTGGTGACCCCAGCCAAAGCTTTGGCTAGGGTTCGAATATGGGAAAAAGAGGAGGGGTTCCAAGAGACCTGCAGCCAAGATCTGACACAACACCAAACCAACTTGGCCAGCAAGCAATTGAAAAAGATGTGATCAGAGTTCTCCAAGGCCCCACAAAGAAGAAAAAACTCCGAACCAGGCCCATTGCGCTTTTTGATCTGGTCAGCAGCCGGAAGGCGACCACGAAAGGCTTGCCAAAGGAAAATTTTAATCTTAGGAGGGACTTTGGACTTCCAAACGCAAGAGAATCTGGACGAAGGAGTACCACCGGTAAGTCTAGAATAAAGCGACTTAACCGAAAATCTACCTGAGGCCGAATGAGGCTAAACCACAGAATCGGCCGACTCCGAGAGCACGGGGAAGAGGGCAGAGAGACTTTGCCAATCTTCCAACTCTTCAGGAGACAGGGCCCGACGAAAAGCCAAATCCCAGTTATTAGCTGCCACCTCCGCGATGGAGATATTCGGATTAGGACAATAAGAAAACAGAACCGGAAAGCTCGCAGCTAGGGGGGCATCCCCGGACCACCAGTCCAACTAAAAGCGAACAACCATCCCATTACCAACATTAAATTTAACATGTTCCAGAAAGATCGGTCTAACTTTGACAAGGGATTTCCAAAATTGAGACCCGCGCCTGGCGGTGGCAAACAGTGGGTTGGAGTGTGGGAAGTATTTAGCCTTAAAAATCGAAAACCACAGCGAATCAGCCCCACTAGTCAAAATTTTCCACCACCACTTGATAAGCAAAAAATGTTCATCACCCGAGTATTAATAATGCCTAACCCCCAAGGTTTTAGGCTTACATATGTTGCCACTTGACCAGCCTATATTTCCCTTTGTTATACGCTGAATTCCAGAGAAAGCTCCCTATGTTTGTCTAAACCAGCATGCACGCCATCCGAAGAAGATAAAAGCCCATAAGAAACATGGGAGAGAGGATAAGCAGGAGTTAATTAGAGCAACTTTGCCAGCATTGGTATTGTATCTGCCCCTCCAAGGGAGCACCCTGTTCCCCACTTTAGCGACCACCGGAACGAAATCTTTAGCATGTAGCACGCCAGGAGAAATAGGGAGGCCTAGATACTTGAAGGGAAAGGAACCAAAAGAACAGTTAAGAAGCCTGGCAACCCGCAACGCTTCCGCCCCATCCACACCCGTCACCAGGACCTCACTTTTAGCGAAATTAATCTTAAGACCCGAAACAGCTTCGAAACACAGCAGGATGAATTTCAGGTTAGCAATGCAGGCGTCATCCAACTCCACCAAGATAATAGTATCATCCGCATATTTCAAGTGGGAGACACCCTCCGGAAGTAAATGGGAGACCACAGGAGCAATGTTCCCACAACGGGCCGCCCTGGAGAGCATGCACGAGAAGGCATCGGCCAAAAAATTAAAAAGAACAGGGGAAGCAGGATCCCCTTGGCGAAGGCCCCTACCATTTGCGAAGAACTTGCTAACGAAACCATTAACCGAAACGGCAGTATGGCCACCCGAGACCAGCTGCATGATACGATGAACATAAGCACCGTCGAAACCTTTAGCAAGAAGGACCTGCTTGAGGAAGGGCCAGCTAACCGAGTCATAAGCTTTCTCAAAATCTAACTTAAGGCTAATCGCTTTAGCTCTCCGAGCGTGAAGATCGTGAACAATCTCATGAAGGGATAGGATACCATCAAGGATGAAACGCCCTTTGATGAAAGCAGATTGATAAGGACTAATAACTCTATGAGCAACCGGCGACAACCGATTCGCAAAGCCTTTAGCCGGGAATTTGGCAAAGTTGTTAATCAAAGCAATAGGCCGAAATTGGGAAATAACATCAGCACCCTTAACCTTGGGGATCAGGGATATCACTGCGTAGTTCAGGCGGGAGATATCGACAGTACCAAGACAAAAACCCTGGATAACATTACAAACCAGCTGTTTCAACTGGGGCCAAAATCTCCGGAAAAAGGAATGGAGAAGCCGTCTGGCCCAGAAGCAGCATTGGGATTGGCAGTGTTAACAACATCCCAAATTTCCTGATCAGAAAGAGGAATCATCAAGGAGGCATTCTCCTCGGGTGAGATTTTGAGACCTAAGTTCCAAAGGGAAGGAGAGATAGAGAAGCCCAATTGAGGTTTAGACCCCAACAACGAAGAGAAAAAGTCCACCACATGAGCCATAATAGCAGACTGCTCCGAAGATCGCACACCATTAATCAACAGGCTATTGATACTACAACGCCTACGCCTACCGTTCGCGATCGCAAAGAAATACGCTGTAGGGGAGTCACCTTTTAGAGTCCAGTTTAGAGTACCCCGCTGACGCCAATAAATCTCAGCCTGGTGGTGCAACTGCATTAAAGCGGCCTCAAGATTATAACGAACCGCCCAACCATCGCCGAAGCCCAAGAGAATCGGCGCGCGATCCAGCGACAAAATCTGGTCCTCGAGGAAAGATTTGGTACGACGATCCTCCGCCCGCACGATTACGAGACCAACCTCTCGAGGAATTTACGTAGGTATAGGAGCACGAGTGCCAATCATCCAGAGGCCCAAAAGAGCGAGCATTGGAGGAGAGAGAAAGGGAAATCTTCGCTGCAACCATGTCAACAAAGCCATCCACAGACAGCCATGAGGCATCAAATTGAAATCTAGCCGGAGGCCCGAGGCTAATGGAACCGTCGTCAAGAATTAAGGGGGTATGATCAGAACCGATAATGCATTTGGCGTTAAGAGAAGCCCTAGGGAACAAGGAATCCCACCTGGGACAATGGAAGACTCTATCAAGCACTGATCTAATAGGATTAGCCTGATGATTGGACCATGTATAGCGGGCTCCCCCCCGAGGAAGCTCACGAATAGCATTGGCACTAATGAAGTCGTTAAAGGCATTAGCTAGAGGCCAGGAGAAGTTATCATTACTCTTGTCATTAGGGAACCGCAGAAGATTAAAGTCTCCCCCGATAACCATCAGTAAGTTACAAGAATCGATCTTCACCGGAAGTTCATTAAGGAATAAAGCCGACAATGAATGGTCCGCAGGCCCATAAACAACGATAAACTCACAGAGAATATTCATAGCTTTATGAGAAAGAACAACACTGGCCCAAAAGATCCCATGATCAAAAGCAACAAAATCAAAAATATCTTTGTTGGAGCCAATCAAGATCCCACCAGAGTGACCCGAAGCAGGTAAAAATTGCCAATTAAATCTGTCCATGTTCACAATAGCAGAGAAATCATTAGGGGAGAAGGAATCCTTGAAGGTTTCAACCAGCCCCACAAAGTCAATAGAATTAGAACGAACCAACTCTTTAAGTTGGTCACGGCGCCCCTAGCACCGAACCCCCTAATATTCCAGAATAACGCCCTCATTTATAAGAAAGATTCTTGATTCGGAGACTCGACCTGCAAGGGGCCATGCAGGATTTAGCTCGCTTATTAGTGCCCCTCTTAGATAAGTTGGATTGGGGCTGGCCACTACCAGCGCCCGTGTCCACACCCGGACCACAACTAGCATCCCCTACCCGAGAGGCAACGGCCTCTTTGGCTTTAGCAATGGCTGCCTGAGCCATCTCGTTAGCCCGAATAATAGCAAGTAGCAAACTAGGAGAACCAACAGAAGAATCAACCACCACACCCACATCCGACATGATATTTAAAAGGTGATCATCGGAAAGAGAAGGTAGAACCAACCGAACCGGAGAAGCAACAACAGAGGGGACGGGAGAAGTACCTGGGGGAGGGAGATCCTTCGCCGCAGCCCGCTTCTCAGCCCGCTCCAGGATAGAGCCACCAGAATTCGCCACCCGCCTTCCTTGCGAGCTGTGGACACCGGAGATCGAATAGCAGGCGACGCACAGCAGGAGAGCCACCATGGGGACCCGAGCGGGACATAGATCCCAAATCTTGATCAAGACGCCGCAGACCCCGCCATGGATTGCTTCGAGCCCGATGAGTTCGGCCTTAGCCGAGAATTTGCGACCGAGGATTTCTTCTTCCGGAGGGACTGGGATTCCACCACATCACGAGCCGGGGAGACAGGGAGATCTTCAATTCCCGAACGAGTGGGGGAGAGCGGGCGGACATGAAGATTGGAGCAAGCACCAGAAACGGGGGTAGCAGAGCAGGGCGGGAACTTCGACAAATCAGCACCAGCAGTAAGAGGAACAGGAGCAGCAAAGGGATCACCAAGTCATCACGAGGAGCAACACCAGAAGGAGCTTGGGATTGAAACAGCTCACGTTCAGAATCTGCCAGACCATCCCATTCAGATTGGGTGAAGCGGAGGTTAGACCCAAAACTCTGATTAGGGCCACCCAAAGATCCGTCCCCCTCCTTATCATGCTTGTCCGAAGGGTTAGAAGGAGGAGGAGGGGGAGGTGGGGCCTGAAAAGCGGCCGCCCCCTCCACCCGCACCCGAAGCCTAATACCATTGGGAGAGGGAAAGATATCAATTGAGGCATGCACCCGTTCAGGATCCACACACGAAACCTTCATCCTAGCAGGGCCAACCTTGTTCAGAGATTCCTCATCCACCTCAATGGGCTTCCCAATCAAAACCCCAAAGGACATGAGAAAAGCAGGCGAGCGGAGACCGGCAGGCAAATCATCAATCAGAACCCAAACTTGGGATAGAGGACCAACTGCCGTACCATTGCAAGAAGCCGCTTTGACAGAAACCACCAACTGATTGAGGGACAAGGTGAAACTAGTGCATGAGGCAATCATCCGCAAACATTCTTTGGAGGGAAACACCACAGAGAACTCATATTCAGACATCTGCACAACTTGTCAGTCCCATCCAGCCTCATCCCAAATGCGGTGCCCTTCCAGAAGAGTTTGGGGCGAAATCTTTTGGTCCTTGACCGAGACAATCGCAGCATTAGACAAAGCAGGAGCCACCTCCCGGACAGGCAGATCACCGTCGAAGGCGAAAAAGGCGCAACCAGGGAGGCCCGAGCCGAACTGGAGGACCGCGGGAGGTTTCTGCCTAGCCATGCAGTTGACCGTGAGGTGACCATCAGAGCGACAAATCAGGCAAAAAGGGGGGTTGGTGCAGCGAGACTGGAAATGGCCAGGCCTGTGGCAAGCGAAGCAGGTGAGCGCCGAGGGGTTGCTATTGGAGGCAGAGGACGGGCGAGATTGCGGAAGCGACGGAGGAGGAGGCAGGATCCCATCCCCCATCCCCGGAAAAGGGGGAGCCCCAGAGGCCGGACCGGGCGGCCGTCGCACCGGCCCCGTGAAGGACCGCGGCAGCGGACGAGAACCAGCACCAACCCCAATGGAGCGAGGAGGAGGAGGAGGCGGAAGACGCGACGGAGCAGACGAGCCACGCCCCACAGCCGGAGCGGGAAGGGAGGCAGAAGACGAGGAAACTCCACCGCCAGAGGCCACCGCCGCCTCCCACGGATCCAGCACCGGAGAGAGAGAAGGGCCAGATCCAGAGCCCTGCGGGCCGGATCCAGGCACACCATCCCTCTCCGAGCGCTGCAACCACTCCGGACCCGAAGCCCAGGCCTCGCGGTCACGAGCCACCTGCTCGCGCGCCGCCTGCTCCGCCTCCAACTTGGAGCGGAGCGAAGCCTCGAGCTCCAGATCCACCGCGGAGGCAGGGGAGTCCTCACGGCGCCGCTTGCTGCCCGAGAGCGCCTCGCAGGAAGAGCCCCGCGACTTGTCCATGGAAAGCACCGCAGTAAAAGGAAGGAGGAGGGGTGGAGGTGGGGAAGATCTAATGAGGCGACGAATGGGGAGACGCTGACGGTGCAGATCGGAAGAGGAAGCCGGAAACCCAAGCAGGGGGGAGAATGAGCCGCGGGGGATCCATAAATATCCCGTCCGAGCCGTGCCCACCTGGGCCCGACTCTCCAAATGGGCCGCAAGAGGTTGAGGAGCCGGAACCCGGCCGGTGGGCCCGACTGGGCCAGACGAGACAAGAGGGGGAAAGTCGACCACAGACGAGAGAAGGGGAGGAGAGGTAGGCCCACTGGGCAACGCAAAACCGCAAGGCCCAGCAAGCCCACACGAGGAAGCGGCCCGCGACCCGATGGCCACCGCAGAGAAATCGAGATCTAGATTTAGGTTACACGATGCCACCAACGGCCCCGCCGTCGTCACCGCCGGCGACGAGGCTGCCGCAGAGGAAGCCTCAACCGAGTTTGGCGTGGCGGTGTCGCAGGTACTTGCCCACCAAGCCTCTACCGAGTCGAACAGGGGCCAACCGTTGGTGTCAAGACCGAGAATGTGAAATTTGTCAATGATCAAAGACCAGAGCCTTCGTCTGTAGAGGCATTTGTAGAAAAGATGAGGCCCACATTCTTGCACTCTCATGGAGAGAGGGCAGAGATCAAAGTTGGGCCACCCACGTTTTGCCAAATGATCGGCAGTCCAAATTCTGTCTTGTAGCGCTAACCAAGCGAAGAACTTGACTTTTGGGGGAGCCCAAGCCTTCCAAACCATTTTGTCCAAGGGTGTAAGAATCATCCCTAAAAATTGCGCCTTGTATGCGGATGCCGCCAAGTAGGTCCCACTAGCCATATGCTTCCACACAATGTCATCCTCGGTGAGATCATCGAGTTGAATCTCATGCAAAAGCTCCCATAGAGTGAAGAATTGCGTGATGTGCTCCGCGGAGATGATGGTGGGTGGTTTGATCTTGAGGATCCATGCATTGTGTGAGAGGGCCTCTCAAACCTTTCAATTCTTTCTCTTTGATGCTTTGTGAATGAGCGGCGCAATGTCTTATGGCTTGCGCCCATGAAGCCACTGTGAGTCCCAAAAAGGGGTCTTCGCACCGTTGCCAATGGTGATAGTAGTGGAAGCATAGAAAAAAATTTAGGTCCTCCTCATCGCATGGGTTTCCCATCCCCACCCACATCTTGGTGGACTCCTTCCATTCATACCACGGCCTTCGCAACCGGACGGCATGTGTAAACTTGTTGGTGTTGAGAACCCCGAGTCCCCCATACAGAAGTGGCCGGCAAACAATCTCCGAATTCACCTTGCATTTTGCTCCCCTTGTCTTGTCCGGACCAGACCAATGGAAAGCTCTCTCAAGTTTGTTGGCTTTGAGCAGGATGGTTGGCGGAATAACTAGCGGTGTGGCGGGGTAGACCACTTGGGAGGTGATCACGGACTTGACAAGAGTCGTTCGTCCGATGGTGGTGATGTTTTTGCCCTCATAAGTTGTTAGCTTGTTTGCGGCCTTGTCCACTAGAAACTGAAGATCCAACAACTTTAGTTGCCAAACAGAGAGAGGGAGCCCCAAGTATCGTAGAGGGAAGGAAGTCCTAGCAGTCGGCAACCTCTGGGTCAGACGTCCCAAATCGAGGTGGTTGCATCGGATGGGCACAAAAAGAGCTCTTGTTGAAGTTAGTGCTAGTCCCGTGACGTCACCGAAGCCCCTCAAAATGTTTGCAAGGTTGTCGACGTCCCTTTTGATCGGAGCCAAAAAGACGGCCGCATCGTCCGCATAGAGGGAGGTCCTCATCATGGCTCCCCTACCCCTGATTTTATGGAGGAGCCACTTTCTCGTAGCCACCTCGAGAATTCTTTGGAGTGGGTCAATGGCGATCACAAAAAGAAGCGGGGATACGGGGTCCCCTTGCCGAAGGCCCTTTCCATGCTAAATTGGGTCGCCGGCAATACCATTGAGGATGATCCTCAAGGAGGAGGAGCTAAGAAGGGCTGCAATCCAGTCCCTAAACTTGCTTGGGAATCCTCGCTGTTGGAGAAGATCGAACAAGTACTCCCACTTCACGGTGTCGAAGGCCTTGCAGATGTCAAGCTTGAACAGAAGTGAAGGGGTCTTGCTTTTGTGCAGGCGCCGAGCAAGGTTACAGACATACTCGTGGGTCTAATAGACTCTCATCTTGCGGGCTTTGAAGGTGGTTGACGTCGCCTCGGCGTTGAGCTTCATCTGTAGGGCGTCCACGGACTCGGACTCGGTGAAGTACATGTACGTCCAGAGGAGGTAGATGCCGTCGTAATAGGTGAAGGGCTGCTCCTCTTCGTGATGATGTATGTTGGCGCCGAGCCCTAACTTGATCTTTGCGCCGGTGCCCAGCTCCCTCTCGCTCCATCTCTCTCGCACGAACGAAGGTAGAAGAAAGAGGAAACACGGGACACGGTGGTGGTTTTCTGGCGCACAAACGCAAGTGCAGCACATACGGCCTATTCCGGCGCACGAACGCCATGGCTCGACAACAAACCGACGCAATGCATCAATACAAGGGGGGGGGGGGGGGGGGGTTTATATAGGCTGGCTCACACAGGCTACGCCTCGCGCTCGCAATACGCGCACGGCCACACCCACGTCGCGCCCCATTCGCGCATGACGCGAGCTGGCCACCGACGGACCCTGCATGCACGCACGTTACACACAACTAATTGACCCACTAATCTCTCCAATCGGAGCTGCATGCACACACACGCACAGCCTAACCAACTGACTGGAAACTAACTCTAAGTCGTGATTATTCTAACACTGTAGACTAGCGGGATGACCCCTCTATTGACGACCTCCACATACATGGCACATCGGAAAACAAGCAGCTGCAAACACAGAGGAACACCACCTCGGCGACGGGGCATGCGGCCGGAGAGACGGGTCACCTTTCGTCTTCCTCGGCGAGCCGCTTCACGTCCCGTAGGTTTGAGGGGATGACCGAACGGCCGGGCCATCCGCTGAGGAGGACTGCCTGCTAGGACAGCCGCTGCCGATGGCGAGCGTTTGTCGTCACCAATTTTTTTTTTCAAGACTCCGGCGTCGCCAAATGAACAGCCGAGCCTTGCGGATTCGATGAACATTGGTATGCCGAAAATGTCCCTGACCACAAAATATACTACCAAAAATCTACTGTAGTATTGCCTCATCTGGCCCGTTCAAGGACAAAAATAAATGGCCCATATTCACCTGATGTACTGTAAAAGGTTTCATTGAGATTTATGGACCAGAAGCAGATGGGGTAGCATTCGTGTAGACAGCGCGTCGTACTAAACGGTGCCTCGAGAACCAACTGTACATACCAAAGGGATATTGGAAAGGACATGCTAGGATGGTGAAGAGGAGCTGCAACGTCTTTGCTGGCAAGGAGGAGCCGCAACCATCTCGAGAGATTGCACCTTGGAATGATAGAAGTACTGTGCTCAAGTAGTTATGTTCTCATGCCACTTGATTTCCACTATCATGCTAATCTCACCCTTCACCAAAATTCATGGCAACATGATAGACTAGCTAGCAGTGACGAACTATGAATCTTCGGCTCAATCGGTCTTCTCACATGGTATCGGCATGTTCTATTGTATCATATAAAATATTTTTGAATCAAAAGTAAGAGGATGTGATCTGTAAGGGTGTTATATTACTTGGTATGTACTTCTCTACATGCATCAACAAAAATATTCTACATCTTGCCAACTTAATACATAATTTAGATAATTTGGATTAGTAGAATATTTAATAGCATGTTTGCTATTCATTTATCATATGCCATGTTATCGATATACAGCTGTGATTTCCTCTTAATTTTTTTTCATCCTATCAACTTAAAAAAAAAGGAAGCAAGCCATTTTGTTATTTTTAGGAATTTATTACAAGATTGTGGTACTTATTATGATGTTGACATAGAACAATCTTTGGAGTACAGCAATAGAGATATATCATGATCCAAACTTTTCTACACTGAGGCGTGGTGCCTGAAACTTTTAATCTTCCTCTTTGTAGTATTCCCAAAATCCAATGTAAGTTCAGATCTAATTATCATACAAATATACAAATTTTCCAAGATTGATATGTTCTAAAGTATATACATATAATAAAATCCAACTAAATATTCTAATTTTTTAGAATGCAAGACTACACGAGACACAATAATAATATGAAATATCCATAATGTTTAATCTCTTCCAAGAAACTACTAGAATTAAACTCTACAAAAATAAAATATTTGCATATGTCCAGAGAAATATTTGCATATGTGCAGAGAAGTAGTTATGTCTGAAGTGTTCTCTTGTCATATGCCGAAGCTCCCGCCGTGGTTGGCATGTCGACGTGCATTCCTTTTCGGCAAAGGGCAAAAGCGCTGCCATGCATTCCTTAACTGGATTGAGAGGAACCATGCACCCCTTTTCTGATCGTGTTGTGTCTGTTTGAGTGAACCACGTAATTTATCCCAAGAATATTCTCTGCCCACGTTATGAAAGAGCAGTGCATTAGCTTTTGTGGGGCTATTTTGGAAGCCCACCTAACATGAGCCGCTTACATATTCATGACTGCCCAATAGCACAAAATGAATAATTGCTTTTGGTATGCCTCGTGCTACCAACAGCAACCGAATCATCATCAATTCTAAACAAGATTTGTCACTTGTTGGGGACTTGGAGTACAAGAGAGATTATGATGTAAGCCAAAGTTACTAAACTCAAACTTTCTATCTGCATGCCCCACATACAGTTCCATGCATGCACCTCTATAAATAGGATGCACAAGTCAAGCTCTTAACACACAACAACAACAGGAGCTGCATCCTCACTTAGCAGTGCTCTACTACATCACAACTACTTGACCTTTTGCAGCTTACGCTCAGTAAACAGTTGCATTGTCAACAATGCAAGGGCTCACAGCATCTTCCCAGCTGTCACTGGCCGTCGTGTTCGCGGTGTTTCTGCTGGGCTCGGCGGACGCGGCCCACGGCCTGACGAGGGTCGTCTCCAGCAGCTCTGACGAGCCCTGCAACGAGATGACGCTCTATTACCACGACATCCTCTACAACGGCGCCAACAACACGCTGAACGCGACGCCGGTCAGCGCCACCAAGCCCACGGCGCTGAGCACAACCCACTGGAAGAATGGCACCTACTTCGCACTGTCGTGGTGTTCAACGACCCCATGACGGTGGGGAAGGCGCCACCCGTGGCGGGGAGGAGCCAGCGCCGCCCAGGGCTTCTACTTCACGACAAGCAGGAGTCTTACACCTCGTGGTTTGGCTTCTCCATTGTCTTCAACTCCACGGCGCACAAGGGCACCATGAACCTCGTCGGTGCGGACCTCATGGACGACAAGACGCGGGACCTCTCCGTCGTCGGCGGCACCGGTGACTTCTTCATGGCGCGTGGCATCGCCACGCTCCGCCTCGATGCCTCCGAGGGAACCGTCTACTTCCGTCTGCAGATGGATATCAAGCTCTACGAGTGCTACGTTTGACGAATTAGGGTGACACATCCATGATCCATTGACGGTGTGTGTCAATAAGGATGCTGTTGTTTTCTATGCTCTTCGATTTATCTTGGTGTGTGAGGGCAGGTTTGTGTGTCATTGTCGCATACGTTGATAAGTATGCGAAATGCACTGTATTTTTATTCGTCTTTACTGCTTACTTTGTAAGTGTTTGCTTAGGGGAGGTATCTCTTCTACATATTGTCTAAAAGAAGATTTCTAAGTGTTGCTGTTATTTCAATCCACAGTACCATCCTGTTTTTTTTCCCGGAATGCAAGGAAAACCCTACAAATGCCATCTTACTGTTGAGGAAGTACAATAAACTTGAAGATTTTGTTAGGAAATTAACTAGCACAGCCGCCTGCACAGTCTATGAACATCACCATCAGCAATGTAGAACAATAGGTGCATATCCGTCATAGCTACGTAAATATTCCACTATGAAGCCATAAAGGTGTGAACTGTAGCATATGAACGTGAATAGTGCTTAAATAATATTTTGTATAGCTTTGAGCCAAGTTTTCCCTAACATAATAAGAAAAAAAAAAGCAAATAAAAAATCCACAAGGTTGAAATTCACAAGAAGCAAATGGTCCCCTAAACAGTTACCGGAACAGATAATTCTACCGAGAAATTAGTTTCCTTGTCTTCCAAACGTAGGGTATATCATATATTGTCGGGTAGACATTATAGGTTGTATCTATCTATAATCAAACCACCAGGGTGAAAGGCAATTTTGCTTCCCACATAGCGAGCATGTAAAACTGCACACACCAATCAGTTGCTCTTATACCATGTAGAACTGCACGCACCAATCAATTCACGCAAAAGCATGCTGATGAGGAAAGGTGGGCTATGCATTTATGCGTCAACATACCACATCACGAATAGAGAAAAAGAATCAAACCTAAGGGAGGTCAAAGTAATCAAGATTCATGGACCAGAAGCAAATGGGGTAGCATTCGTGTAGACGGTGCACCGCTCTAAACGATGGCTCGAGAACCAACTGTACATACGAAGGGATATTGGAAAAGACATGCTAGTATCGTGACCAGGAGCTGCTACATCTTCGCCGGCAAGGAGGAGCTGCGTCCATCTCGAGACATTGCACCTTTGGAATGATAGAAGTACTGTGCTCAAGTAGTTATGTTCTCATGCCACGTGATTTCCACTATCATGCTAATCTCATCCTTCACCAAAATTCATGGCAACATGATAGACTAGCTAGCAGCGACGAACTATAAATCTTCGCCCCCATTGGTATTCTCACACGGTAATGCCATGTTCTATTGTATCATATTTTTTTAATCAAAAGTAAGAGGATGTGATTTATAAGTGTGTTCTATTACCTGGCATGTACTTCTCTACATGCATCAACAAAAATATTCTCCATCTTGCCAACTTAATACGAAATTTAGATAATTCGGAATAGAAGAAGATACAATAGCCTGCTTGCTTCTTATTTATGTTGAGAATTTCTCAAAGGTGTTGGCCAACTTGGAATTCTTTTATCATATGCCATGTTATAAATATACAGTTGTGATTTCCTCTTATATTTTTTTTTCATCCTATCAACTTAAAGAAAAAAGGAAACAAAAAAAAAGACATTTTGTTATTTTTAAGTTTTTGTTACAAGGCTGCGGCACTTATCATGATGTTAACATAGATGAATCTTTAGAGTACAACAATAGAGATATATCATGATCCAAACTTTTCTTTACTGAGGCATGGTGCCTGAACCTTTTAATGTTCCTCTTTGTAGTATTCCCGCAATCGAATGTACTTACGTTCACATCTAATTATCATACAAATATATGCAATACAAAATTTTATGTAGCCAAGACCAAAGACCTCATTATAAGTCCATCCATTGAATCAGCTCCTTCATGGTAATTGACAAACAAAAAGAACTATATTCTTCCATCTGTTGTCCTACATGAGTTGTAATGGTTTTTTCTTTGAGAATGTAATACACACTCTTGACTACAACTTTTCCAAGATTCATATGTTCTAAAGTAAATACATATAATAGAATCCAACTAAATATTATATATTTTTTACAATGCAAGACTACATGACACTCAATAATATGAAATATCCATGATGTTTAATCTCTTTCATGGAACTAATAGTATTAAACTCCACAAAAAAATTAATTGATAGACTTGGGAAATTTCACAAAAATATCAGTGTATGGATGTATATATCTGCGTTAATGCTTTCTAACACTTATGTAATAAGAAATTTTATAAGAAGTTCAATGATAAAATATGACAAGTGATTAAAAGACATTGCCCGCACAACGAGGGGGCCACTTTCCTAGTTCAATTTAAGGAAGGTTACATATAGCAGTGAAACTGTGAATAACTAGCCTGGCAGAATGCACGGATTGACGAGTAGTACATGTAATTATTGTGTAGTTGTGAAATAATTATTAAATTTAAGTGGTATAATAGAATGAAAATCATCAAGCCTCTGACATGCATGTTTAGATGCTAAGCTGACATGTATACACTAGTAAGCATGCCCGTGCAACGCACGTCTCAATACATATTACAACGAAATTTGAGAACCAATTTGTGAAGGTTCGTGCTCAAGATAGATAAGGCACTTGCGTCGCTCGAGGCAATTTGTGGAAGTCCATGCTCGAGAAAGAAAAGGCCCCTGCATTGCTCGATCGAGCAACACGGGTGGTGACAACAATCGTGGTGTTAACAATGCCCAATCTGAATAGCACATACCAGATCTGAGCATATTTTTGTTCTTTTCTATTTATACTATGTTAGAGATGGTGCTCAGTTATTGAATGACCAAAGGAGTTGAGTAAAAGTCCTAATATTTTTTGGTAGATTTTCCTTACCTGATCTAAGATCAACTCTTACAAACTATCACAAGGGTGCTTACAGTCGCCGCGAGGTGGTCTATGTACATGAATTTAATTCCATTGTTTTTTGTGTTCTCTGTACTACATTAACTTTTTATGAACATATCAAGGGTGCAACTTTGGAAATAATGGATAAGTATATCCTTGCACCCTGGGCATTCGGTTCTTTCTGTAATTTAGATACTTCAAAATTGGAGCCGAAATTCTGTCTAACAAATAATTAACTAAACCCAAATTACCAAAAAATTTGGTTCAGGTAATTCCGGTACCTGAAAATCTGAACTATTCAGAACAGACAGTAGCTTTGCAAAATTCATATAGTAGCTTCATCAGTGTAATAGCAGCATCACACAGTGGCAGAAAATATCAATGCGCACACGCAGCACTGTACAATAGTGCATACACACAGCATATACACAGTTCTGAATCGTGTGAGTTGAGCGTGAAGCGGCCGGCCTCAGTGCACTCGATGGCGAGCGTGGGCTGGACGGGGTTCACGATGGACTCGAGGGAGCCGAGCGGGTAGTAGGAGTGCAGCACGTGGAAGCGCAGCACGACAGCCTTGCGGTCGGCAGGGAGGGACTGGAGGTGGTCGGTAGGCCCGCCAAGGCGTCGTCGGTGGGGACGAAGATGATGATGCCGACGCCGCGCTCATCGGCCTCGAAGTCGTCTGCGACGCCCGAGGCCTCCTCATTGAGGACGCGGGTAATGTTGACCACGGGGGAACGGCGGCTCTCGGAGCTGGACGCCGCGATGTCAAAACCGGAGGGGACAATAAGGCCGCCCACGGCGTGCCGATGAGTGGACCACGATGGCGGAGCTTCCCTGCCGTTCATGCGGCACCTGGAATCTAAGGCAACACACGGATCCCGCTCGAGGAACCCAGGGTCGTGTCGGCATTCCGGGGCAGCGTGAGGTAGGATGTCGCGGGCTGGAACGACGCCATTCGGGCTCGGACATCCGGGCCATGGCGCCGTCGATGGTCACCTCCCGCTAACGTGCTCGCACTACCCCTCCACGAACGTCGATGCCCTTCACTACCAGAATTAACGCAGTTGCCGACGGCCCCATCTATGCCGACGGCCCCCGTAGGCATAGATGGATATATCCCGACGGCCCAGGTCAGGCCGACGGCTTTTCTATGCCGACGGTATCCTGAGATACGCCGACGTATATTATGCCGACGGCCCTATGCCTACGGGGGCCGTCGGCATAGGCCTATCCCGACGGGAATCAGGGCTATGCCTACGGCCTGGGCCGTAGGCATAGGGGTTTATTCTGGTAGTGCTTGTGCCTGGCACTGCGTCAACCTTATTATGTATGGGCATATCTGGAAAGTGAGGAAATTACGGATAGGAAAAACTGCTCTTTGCATGCAATCGCTTGACATGCGGGACGTCTTTATCTGTCTAAGCATGCAATCTACTCCTACTATTTCTCTCTCTGTATATGGATGATGGACGAACAGCCAGCAATTAATGCATGATTCGAAGGAGAGTAAATTATGGGAGAATTAACTGCATGGACGTAGGCAGAACTCGCCGTGGGATTGATCCGGCAGAACATTGAATCTCAACCATTTGATCTGATGGCAGACCACCAAAACAATTAGGACCGTCAGATTTAGTTAAGTGGATTAGATCTAAAGGTGCTGATTAATTAGGATACACTAAGTTTGGTGGTTGTAAGGGAATTCATGTTTGCTCTTTTAATAGTAGAGAAAAATAAAATATTTACATATGTCCAGAGAAATAGGTCACTAGTTATATAGATAGTCTGTCTGAAGTGTTCTTTGCCCCTTGCCATATGCCGAAGCTCCCGCCGTGGTTGGCATGTCGACGTGCTAGAGAAAAAGGCAAAAGCGATGCCATGCATTGTCTTAACTGGTTGGAGAGGAACGAAAAGAGTGGATATAGTACCACAACGATGCACCCCTTTTCTGATCGTTGCGTCTGTTTGAGTGAACCAAGTAATTTATCCCGAGAATATTCTCTGCCCCACGTTATGAAACAGCAGTGCATTAGCTTTTGTGGGGCTATTTTGGAAGCCTACCTTACATTATGCTTACATATTCATGACTGCCCAATAGCACAAAATGAATACTTGCTTTTGGGGTATGTTCCGTAGTACTTCTGTAGGAGCTACCCACAGCAAGCGAATCATCAATTCTAAACAAGATTGCTCACTTGTTGGGGACTTGGAGTACAAGAGAGATTACTGGTCGTTGTGGTGGCGGTGTTTCTCCTGGGCTGGTGGGCGGCCGCCGCCCACGGCCTGAGGAGGGTCGTCTCCAGCAGCTCCGACGAGCCGTGCAATAAGATGACGCTCTACTACCACGATATCCTCTACAACGGCGTCAACAACACGCGGAACGCGACGTCCGCTGCGGCCACCAAGCCCACGGCGCTGAGCACGACCCACTGGAAGAACGGCACCTACTTCGGCATGCTGGTGGTGTTCGACGACCCCATGACGGTGGGGAAGGCGCTACCCGCGGCGGGGGAGGAGCCCGCGGCGCGCGCCCAGGGGTTCTACTTCTACGACAAGCAGGAGTCATACACCTCCTGGTTTGGCTTCTCCTTCATCTTCAACTCCACGGCGCACAAGGGCACCCTCAACCTCGTCGGCGCGGACCTCATGGATGACAAGACGCGGGACCTCTCTGTCGTCGGCGGCACCGGCGACTTCTTCATGGCGTGCGGCATCGCCACGCTCCGCCTCGATGCCTCCGAGGGAACCGTCTACTTCCGTCTACAGATGGACATCAAGCTCTACGAGTGCTACGTATGAGGATTTATATTAGGGTGGCACATCCATTTGCTGTGCTGGTGTGTGTCAATAAGGATGCTGCTCTGCTTGTCGATGCTTTTCGATTTATCTTGGTGTGTGAGGGCAGGTTTGTGTGTCATCGTCACATACGTTGATATGTATGCGAAATGAACTGCATTTTTTTCGTCTTTACTCTTTATTTTGTAAGTGTTTAAAAAATATATTATTTTGTAAGTGTTAGTTCCGGGGAGGTATCTCTTCTACATATTATCTAAAAAAGGATTTCAGTCTGTTGGTGGTAATTCAATCCACATTGTCGCATCCTTTTCGTTTCGGGAATGCGAGGAAATGCCCTCCAAAGCCCATCTAACTGCCGATGAAATACAATAAACGAAACTACTGCACACACGATAGTTGTGATGAACAACATCAAGACGAGAGCTAATCCAGCCGCTGGAGCTATTTTGCCTTGGACTTGGATGTGGGATATGTCATATCGTGTGCATTTCGTCCGGATAGTGCCGTGCATGTAGCACTGCTCTACAATAAAATTGAAGATCTTGTTAGTTAAGGGGCTGTTTGGAATGTGACTATATATTTGCCATATATTGCCACATGATTTTTGCCACACTTGCCACACTTGCCTTACTTGAGTTGCTCAAATTGTTAGCCACACTTTGGCTTGCGTAAGGGAATTTTGCCACACTTTTTATGTCTATGACATGTGGGGTTCACTGCTTATAAAAATATTCTTGTCTTAGGTGTGGCTAGAACCAAACACCTACCTAACTTGGTCAAACTTATCTAAGGTGAGGTGTGGTAAAGTGTGGCAAGGTGTGGCTGGGAACCAAACAGCTCCTAACAAACTAGCACAGCCACCGGCCCAATTGCGTGGGCAACATATTTAATGATTGTAATAATTTTTCTAAATAATTTTGAGAAATTGCATCGATATTAGATACAATTTTTTGGTTGTTTATTCATCTAAAAAAGTTACATATATTGATCATCAACATATTCTCTAGAACCAATATTGACCACGGTTTATTAATGAAATATATTCAAATCCCAAGATAATGGCACTCGAAATTTCAAACTGAGACTGTGCGGATGCTCGAGACAAAAGAACTGGAGGAACTATTTGAGATCATACAGATCTTTGCAAAAGCACATAATCTTATATTTTTTGAAAAAAGTCTTATAGTCTAAAGGTTATAAATACTCCTTCGTTCATAAGTGTGTCGTGCCCGTTTTGGTTGTTTCGCAAGATGCAATTAGGTAATGGTTAAACAAAACCAAAATGAGTAAGTGTCTACAATTCATTCAACATGCAAGACCCATATAGCGTGAGGACGATGATGTGAAAGGAAGATGATGGCCCCACGTGCAAGTTGGCGCTGTGGGTGCGGCGCAAGACCCATATGGCGTGAATGAACCAGCTCGCTAGAGTGCCCCCCCGCGTACCCGCCTGGGCCAACGAAATCTAACCGGCCGGCTCCACGCATGAACTGGCTCAAACAGGCACAACGCACGCCCCCACATGCGAGCCGGCATATGGGCACTAGGCACGCCATGCCTGTCGGAACCAGACCAGCCTGGCGCGAGGCGAGGAACGTCGACGAGTGGGTTCGGGCACGCCTTCGCGCGCGGGGTAACGTGCTATAGGGCGCCCATAGACGTGCCTGACGTTGCCCAATGAGGATGACCATGGGCGCGCCCCCACGGTCCACTCGTCATGGATCGCCCAGTCGGGTCGCCAGGACATGTGATGTCCGTGCAGATCGGACGGCGTGCAGAACCTCGAGAAGCCCCTATGGCACGCTAGTCGGAAACAAACGGCGTGCAGGCTATATTTGCCCTCAAAGCACTTGGGGAAGCGGCTACGCCATCATCCTTTACAGGAGTAATATGTGAAATAGTGTTCTTGAAAGTTCCATGAAATATATATTTTAGCACAAATTCGTTAGTTCTAAGTGATTATTGTTTTGGGTCGGGGTGCATGGATACTTTTTTACTGTCTCCGGGTATGCACTTTTGATCGATTTGATGCCACTCATCCTCATTTGGCTCATAGTATATTGGTTGGAGATTATTTGTGAGAAGGGAATAGAGAGGGATTGGTGAAATCAACGTGTGTTGCTTGAGCCTCCTGGGCATATATATAGGATTACATGATTTTCTTGGAGTACAAGACAAGTCAGAATACTTCCTAGTATATTCTATGTTTTCAATCTAATCACGATACTCCCCCATGCGCAGTCACAACGGTACCGACGCAGACGGCAAGACTGGAAAAGAATCCGAAAGTAAGCCGATGGACATCCCGCCACAGTCGTAACGGTTGATGCATCGCACAAGTTGTGGGTCTAGCCAACTCATCAAAAGTCCGAAGTGATGAAGAGAGGCGGGCAACATATTTCAACAACCGTCACGTCTAGGCTTATTTAGTTCTTAGACGTGGGATTTATGTTGGTCGTAGAATCATTTTCTTTAATACTGCGTTGGCAGGGTCTTGAACTCAAGACCTCCTCGCTCTGATACCATATTCAATTCATGCCCCAGCCAGTTGCTTCAAAAGTCTGAACTGATGGAGAGAGATGGGCAATATATTTCAACACTATCCCTCACATCTAGGCTATTTTGGTCCTTAGATGCGGGATTGATGTAGGCTGGAGAATCGTTTTATTTAATACTGCGTTGGTAGGTTCTTGAACTCAATGCCTCTTGGCTCCGATACCATATTGAATTCATGCTCCAGCCAATTCATCCAAAAGTCTGAACTGATGAAGAGAGACGGGCCATATAGTTCAACACTCCCTCTCACGTCTAGGCTATTTTGGTCCTTAGATACAGGATTGATGTAGATGGGAGAATCATTTTATTTAATACTGCGTTGGCAGGTTCTTGAACTCAAGACAACTTGACTCTGATACCATATTGAATTCATGCTTCAGCCAATTCATTCAAAAGTCCATACGAACATTATATTTCAATATTATTCAATTGTAATGACATGACACTCACGTGCAAGACTTATTTTCTTAATCTTAAAGAAACGTCCAAAGAGACATATCTTAGGAATAAAAGAAAATAATCTTGTTTACTGTCTATATTGTCGAGCACCACAATCATGTTTTATTTACCTTCACCGTCGCACATATGCATACACCTGCACTCATAAAAAAAGTGTATGTCAAGCTATGAGTGGATTGATTTAATTTGTTGGATCTAGCATGTGAATTGATTGAGATCATCCGACAGATAACCACGCGTTCGTCCGTCGCCTCCGTGGTTGTTGGATCTGATTTTAATCAGATGGCTAGGAGCGACTAGGTTTTAAAACTAGGCCATTGTTGAAATTTCCCTCACCACAACAACTGGTGTGTTGTGGGATCTGGATCCGGATCCCCACGAGTGCAGTGGCCACCCGTGCACCTCCCGATCTCCTCGTTAAGGCGGCGCCTCCTCGCACTGCTTCGGCCACCGCCACCAGCGCTCGCCGCTGGCGTAAGCGCTGCCGCTTCCGACCTCCCCCACGATGAATGTCGGCCATCACGGTGCGCACGAACTCACGCTGATCCACTGTCCCGCGGAAGAATCAGCGTCCACATCCATCGTGAGGAGCTGCCTCCATCGTTATCCCGCTGTCCCAAGGGAGTCGGCCTTTATTTGTCTGACGTGATCGCTGCTTGCTGCTCGCTACAGTGAATTTTTGCAACAAGGTCTCTGTTGCAAAAAATGTAACAAGGCCTCTGTTACAAAATAAATTAAATTGCAACAAGACCTCTGTTGCCAAAAAAATTGCAATAAGACCTCTGTTGCAAAAAAAACTATAATAGGCCATCTGTTGCAAAAAAAAAACTATAATAGGCCATCTGTTGCAAAAATAATTTGCAACTTGACCTATATTGCAAAATTTTCCGCAACATAATCCGTGTTGTAGAGATTTTCTGTAACACGACATGTGTTGCAGTGGTAGAAGGTGACCCTCAACCGCTCGCTCAATCTGTCAGATCCGACGGCTTGCGATCCATCGGCCGACGAGTAGCAACACCCATCTAGTATTGGTTTAACGTGAATCAAAATCAGCTTGTAGGAACTTACATCTCTTCTTCTCTTTCACTTCTCTATTTTGAATTCCAGTACAACTCTCAATCCTTTGTGGGAAGGAAAACGTTTGTGGCGGGCACGCCAGCTGAAAACTCAGCCGGTCGCACACGGGCTGTGGACCGAGGAGTGTAGGCCGCTTGCCATCTGCTGCCGTGCATCCCCCATACCACTTTTATTCAGCCTTATCCTCCCTCTCGACTGTCTCTGGTCCACTCATTTTCCTCCCTCCTCTCTCGCTAGTAGCCCTCTCTCTCCGCCATCGATCCACTCCACCAACACGCAGCAGCTCACTAGACATGGCGCCGCACCACCCCCGCGTTTCCCTGTGTGCTACAAAGGCCACCGTTGCCGGTAGGCAAGGTCTTCGACGCCCGGACTACAGGGACCGTGTGCTGCACCTTGATGGCCTCTGGGACGATGAGCTACATCAACAGCACACGACAGACATGGGAACGGTCTGCCGTGCGCCACCACATAACATGCCGTCTTCCTCTGTCGCAGTCGCCGTGCGCTCCGACGGATGAATTGGAGGAGGGATGAGACCACAGCGGGGGCGTGCTGCAACTGGCAACTGAGGAGCTGGAACCAGCGGCGAGCGTGTTGCAACCGGTGGCAAAAAAAGCTACGAAGAGGGTCGCGACGTGGGATGACGCGGCTAAAATGCTGGAACCAGCAACCATTTTTGCTGGAACAGGCGAACCAAGGTGCTACAACCGGTGTCGGCAAGAGATGTGATATTCACGCGATGGTCGACGATGCTGTGAGATTTGTGGTGGAACCAACCTATTTTTTGTTGGTGCCGCCTCCTCACAGCGCCGCTTCTTCTTCCTCTCATCTCCACTCTCTCTTGAGTTTCTTTCTTTCTCTCTCAAGAACTCACGCACACACACACACACTTCACCAAGGAGGAAAATGGCTTCGCCTCTTGCTCCTGGTGAGAACACATGCACTACATTTTCTTCTATGGCCCTCACGGCCATGCCTTCCATTACTCAGCGTGAGATATATATATATATATAGACATGGCCAGCCGCAATACTCGCCACTAGCACGACCTTCATGCACGTACACAGTAATGCATGACCTTTTACTATGGCTAGTACTGCACGGATGACCCATCTTTCCTGGAATCTCTCCCGGACCTGCACCACCCGCTAACAAACTCACGCATGCAGTCAACAAGCTAACAAACACACCAGTCCTCTTGGCTCCAACGTACTGATCCATCCAGCTTCAACCCGTCCACGCACTTGCCTCGTCGCTTCTTGCCGACTCACACGACCTTGCTGCGTCTTGCTGTATCACGCGACCTTGCCGTGTCCTCCGACTCAACCTGAACCAACCCATCTCGCTCCAGCCTTGTCGTGTCTTGCCGACTCTCATGGCATCACCGTATCACACGACACAGTCAGCATCTTGTCGTGCTCGCCGCATCACACGGCACCCGGCATCTCGCCTCCTCTGCACATCTTCGCCGAAACTTTGCCGGACTAGCTACTCTCTAAACTATGCTACATGCATAACGAAAGCAAACTAAAATGCTGATACAATAATATCAAGATTACTACTAACATTTTAGCGCTACAACGGTGATCGTGGCTAGCGGGAATCGTACACATGGGATGTTGCAACGGTCACCACGGTGACCACGGATTTACTGGATTTTTGCTACAACGGTCACCACGGTGGCCAAGGCTTGCTCGATTTTTGCTACAATGGTCACCGCGGCTAGCTGGAACCGTGCACGCGGGATGCTACAACGGTCACCAAGGTCACCACGGCTCACTGGATTTTTGCTACAACGGTCACTATGGCTAGCTGGAACCGTGCATGCGGGATGCTGCCAACGGTGACCACAGCGAATATGATGTGCTGGAGAGCAGCAATGGCAACGCGGTGACACTGAAGAGCTGCAATGGTGATGGCGTGGGCACCCTAGGAGCTGCAATGGCGACGATTGCGAGTTGGTGGTTGCTGGAACCAGCAATCAGCGGTGCTACTTCGTGCACGGTGTTCTGCTGCAACTGGCCACGACATCTCTCCGGCAGCCACGGCATCTCTCCGGCGGCCACGAGCTTTTTTGGCGCAACGAGATTTTTGCTGGAACCGGCATCCTCGTTTGCTACAACCGGGCACAGGGTTTGCTGCCTCCGGCCACGGCGGCCATGGGTGACATCTTCGTCGGAGCTCGACGACCAATGGGGCCCATCAACAGGGACGTCGCCGGTGGTGAGCAAGGTGGGCCATTTTTACCTCACGCGAGATGTGCCAGGGGCGGCCCGCGGTGTTGATTGACGTTTTCTACTGTTTCTCTGCGAACGAGAGGTGAACGAGGACAAAGATTAGGCTCTAATCAAACGGTTGTTAGCAGAGCATATCAGACGGCTGCGGGCCTACCGGCCCAAATTTGGGCCGGCGCGCCGGCATAGAGTACTGCCCTTGTGGGAAAGGCACGTTTGTTTACTTGCCACACTATCATAAAAGGAAAATATTTGTGCCATGACGTTTTCTAAAAGTAAATGGCATAGGATAAGTTACAGCGATGAAAAACAAGGAACCTAATTAATACTTCATATAAAGCTACTTGTGTTGTTCCTCTCGGCCTCACTAAACCGAGGAACCACACCAAAACACAATGCTCGTCGGAGTGCCTCCTTCACTGAGGTGAGAAGCGTCATGCATGACTGCGTCGTCTGGTAGTGTTCCTTATCTCGTCCATCCAACTACTCATTTCGCTAGTATCACCCTCCATTCCTTTACTTACCCCAATTTGTTTCCAGATACAGTGGAAAACAGTCATGGCGCTGGCAGGATGCCACCATTCTAATCTATCTATGCCATCTTCCTTCTCCATATGTACCATGGTAAATTATCTCGCCTATAAGTGGCCTTTTCCCACCTTTTTTACTTGTTGCCTAAGAAGTTCATTAACAACGGTGGTGCAGCATAGGTTGTTCAATCCGCCGCTTTGGGAAACACTTCCCATGTTTCTTTTTCTTGGTTGGGCCAAATGGGCTAAATTTTACCTTATTGTTGATTCATATCTGACCAAAGTTTGAAGAGATTTCACACTTCTTCAGCTTTACTGAATCATTTCAGAATACATGTGCCCCTGTAGTATTTTCATCGAAGTATAAATATTTTGGTATGTCGTGTAATTTACAAAAAAGGAGTAATATTCTATTCAAAAGAAGCACACCGTTTAGCTACCAAATGTTTACTAACATTTACCTCTTTTTAGTCACGACACTAACAATCAAACACCTTGCAGAACATATGTGGCATGACCGTCCTTGACGACTTGCCTGAGTCGGTCATCATCCAAGAGATACTCGTTAGGTTACCGGTAGAGGACATCCTCAGGTGTCGTGTTGTCCGCAAATCGTGGCGTCATGCCACAACCACCAAGGAGTTCCTCCTCGCGCACCACCACCACCAACCGTCACTCCCAGTCATTGACCTTATCAAGAGTGATGGCCATGTGTTTGACCATCATCTCTCTGTATTTTTTCACACTAGTCCTGGTGCCGCAAGTCGCAAGCTCAATTGTCGGACCATACTCCGTTCTCGCAACACCCGTCCCTACGAGGACAACCTAGTGATCCATGCTGTATGTGATGGGCTCCTTATAATCTCCTTCCATGATCGTGAGGGACTTTTTGAAATTTGCAATCCAAGTACTCACCAACGTGCTCCTCTACCACTGCTCCGTGAACAAGACCTACAAGGTAGAAGGGTTCACATTGCCGGATTATACCAACATCTCCCATCTGGAGGATATCAGGTGCTTTACTCAATCTGGACAAGGAACGTGGATCTTTTCACTTTCACAGTTGCGTTCTACATCATTGCAGTAGGAGCTAACGAACCGAGGCCTATCGAACAACCGCCATTGCAACAAGTATTCATGGGTGGACTCACATGTTCTGACAATACATCGGTCCTCTACCGCGACAACCTTCATTGGTTATTACGACGACAATATATTAGCAATGGACCCAGCAACATAATGATATTCAACACTGTGGCTGAGACATTTCGGTGGTTGTCCCATCCTCCCCGACAGTACCCTTGGATGTCACTGTTGGAGTTGGACGGAGCACTTGCTATGTGCAGTATTCATGATGGAATCATTATAGATATCTATGTTATGCATGACTACGAAGATGAGGTATGGGCCCTCATTTGCAGTATTAACATGATGGCATTGGAGCGATTGCCAGCACTCAATTTAAGGGCGAGAACTGTACGGAAGATTGCTACATTTAATGAGTGTGAGGTGCTGATCGAGTTTCCAGGATGTGTTCTGCACTGTGACATTGGTGGTAAGTTTCTTGCAAAGATGGAGTGGAATGAAGACAACGACAACCGCATGCATATTACTCCATTTCGCTTTCAGGAGAACATTTGTCAACTTCCTTTCTTTGCAACACAAGATTATGGTACCTGGGCGATGCTAGAAGGAGATAATGAGAGGAATTATTCCATATGGCCATAGAATGCACTGCTTCTTTTCTTTATCATGAGCTGAAGTTCAACTTTGATGTGCCTCGAAGTGTTTGGTGTCTGGTCGTTCTTATTTAGAGTAATGCCGTCGGAGACCGGGCGTGCCTGGTTGGTCTGAGCTTTCTATACGAACTCAATATTTTGGTTCGAGAATTCAATGCATATGTCATATATGCTACAGTATGTTGCAAACTGTGAATAACTACTACATAATTATTGCACATTTCAACATTTGCTTTCATCCAAGTCCATTTTGCCTTTGCAAGAAGTATAGAGTACTTGCATGCAACCTAAAATTTCCATTGTGCTCTGGAGTACATGTTCATTTCCATGGTTGAACTAGCACCGGTGAAGAGCTAATGCGAAGACTTATGTATCTGGTTAAATTAGTTTGCATCACCCAAATATATAAGGATCAAATTCAACCAGCATGCAAAGAAATGTATTACCTCTATTCTGAATTATAAGATGTATTGGATATGTCAATATGGACTACATAGAGACTTAAACGAGTGAACAAACACACTAGAACGCGTCTATACATCCAATTTAGAAAAATGTTAGAACATCTTATAATTTGGAACGGAGGGAGTAGATCCGTTCAGAGATTCACATGAGCTGATTTCGAAACGCAACATAATATACGATCTGAAATGCAAAATATATGAACTACAATAGAGTAATGGATCCGTCCAAACTGCCATTCGGCTAGTAATTTGTTGATACACTTCCTTGTGGGGGTGGTAGAACTTAAGGATACAACAACGAAAATGGTAGCAACAAACCTAAAGAGTAGTAGAGACAAACAGAAATTGCTCCCAAAAACAGAACACAAATCTTATCTGCTACTCAGCACAACTAAAGTTATTTTCACACATCAGGAATGACATAGGAAAATTAGTAACAAGTTTGAATATTTTAATGAAAAGATGATATAGTTGTGTTCGGAATAAATAGGTCAACGTTCTCCCAGAAAAAGGAAACGTACATACTCCATGTGAAGAAAAATCGGAGTGCATCCAGAACAAACAGTACTGGTGGGTTTGAAGTTCCAATAAACACAAATGAGGGTCACACTGGGGATATGACTCAGCGAGTATGATAAAGGCCAGAGGAAACAAAAATGAACAAAAAAGAAACAAGGTAGAACTCCACGTGCAATATCTTGGGACTAACTCCCTCATATGTTCGATGATATTACAAGGTACTTGTATATGTTTCGTCTAACAAAGTGTCCGACTAAATTTATTTTTGTTATCCATCAGAGAAATAAAATCAGAGCACACCCACAATTGCTTTTTACCACTGTTTATGACATTCCAATCAAGTTGAATCAGGGTAACACTGGGGATATGACTCGGTGAGTACGATAAAGACCAAAGGAAACAATTAAACAGAAGAACTGAATCCAGATTGTGCTCTGAAGGAAAATTATCACTATTACATAACACCATGAGGAACTACAATACCAGACATACCATACTATTTTGGCATCATAAAAAATATATTTATGTTGGTCATGTCCTGTCACTTGTATGAATCAGTTGATAAGGTGCACTCCGAAAACTTCAAATCATTCTCGGAAAAAATAAAGAACTTCAAATCATTATAGGGATACATCCAATGCTAAATTTCAAGTACTCAGCCGAGATTAGGAACAAACTTAGTGTCTTACAAGAAGGGTTGGACGCGCTTTGCTGCGCCGTTGTTGTTGTTGGGTTTCTTTCAAAAATCACTTTGTTTTAAAATTTAAGGTGTATTATTTTTTGAAAAGGCAAACCTTTTAAGTTTGATCAATATTGTAAAGAAATATATCAAAATCCATAATATCATATTGGTATTTTAAGATTCATAATTAAATGAATTTCCATACTTTGTTTAATATTATTGATGTCGAGATTTTTGCTCTGAACTTGGTCAAAATTAAAGAAATTTGACTTTCTAAAAAACTAATACCCCATATATTTTTGGAATTGATGGAATATTTAGTTTGGCAGGTGGAGGAGATGATAGACTGTGTTTTATTTATATTTATAATGGGTTGATTTGGTGGGTCTTCCATTGTGTGATTCTATGTTATTCGATAACCAGTCTATATTTATGTGGAGAAATTTCTTTGTCGGTGGTTGCATATACTATATTGATGCCACAATATCACATGGTGACGCTTCTTTTTTCTAGGTGGTGGAAGGGTGTGTGGGATTGATATGTTTTTATAGGCCGGTTGCTGCTGATTGATTTAAAAAATTGTTGGCCCAGTCAAAATCTAAAATAAATCAAAAATTGAATACCTCAGTGAGCTTCAAAATTAGGGAAACACAGTGTATTAAATGAATTGAATTGGATAGCTTGAGAATTTGTTCACCCGGTCAAAATTAGATGACACAATTCTAAATTGAATACCTCGAATAATTGTGAGGCCTTAAAAATTAGAAAGCATAGTGTATATAGTACAAAGAATTGAATAAGATAGCTTTGTGAAATTGTTGACCCGGTCAAAATCAGTGACCCAATTCTAATTGGAGACCTCGATTGATTATGGGCTCTTTAAACCTAGGGAGCTTAGTGTTTTAGAGGATGGAGCTCACCATACTCAGCCGAATAGCAACAATCCATTAAGGAGTACATATTGGAGCTGGACGAGCTCCTGTTGAGAGAGGAACTAGTGTGGAGACAAAGGTTGAGAGCCACTTATTGATCCAGCTGGTATTGCAGTTCCTGGTGTAGTGGAGAAAGAGATAATTTTCTTCTTAAAACACGATCTGTCATTTTTTTTCCTCTCCTGGTCCTTATAGTACTGGCTGAGTCACATCTCCTGCCTGATCCATGTTGATAGGAACACATACACATTGGGTGCAGTCTGTTGTGGCCTTGTGGATACATATCAATTTTTTAGGAACTACCTTCCCTAGGACCCAGGTTACGACGGGCCATGACTCAAAACCTTGACCCACCATGTATCAAATCATTGCCTAACATTTGTACACATGCAAATGCAGTTCATTTGAAATTTTGTCAAATCTTTTTCTGACCCCCTGACCGTAGAACAATAGTTCTACGGTATATTTTCACTAAAATTTAAAATATGTATAAAAGCCAAGGCTATAAAGCCTCAACCAATGCCAGTGGGTTCTAACATCGTAAAATAAATTACAAATTGTTATCTATCCAGAACTGAATCTTGTTCGCATTGGTGGCCTTTTGCTCTCAGTATGAGCACTTTGAGTCCTTCTCTCATGTAGTATTTCCAGCACATAGGGTGAGCCACCGCCTATTTGAAAATCTTGTCATTTCTCACGGACCAAATACTCCAGCAACCAGCAATGATAATATCGATGCCACACTCCTTTGGGAGAACTGACAGGGCCAGACAAAATTCATCAAAATTGGCGATACCTCTTCTCTTTGCAGGCATAATTGAGTTCCAACAGTGCATGGAGAATGAGCAGTCCCAAAAACAGGTGATGAGAAGTTTCTTCTGTCTTATCATTACACAATGCACATTCATATGAGCTCAGGAACATGGATTTTCTCTTCAATCTTCAGTTCCAGCTTGCCCTGCATCCGTCCATCCATGCATTCTTGCTAGTTGCTACCGGCTTTCGAGGTTCATGATGGTCAACTCATTGCTGGATGTGTCCTCCATGTTGAGAAGGTCCGCCGGAGTTCTCACCGGCGTGCAGACCACTGGCTGAAGTGGCCGCCCTGGCACTTGTTGGTTCGACAACATGGGGATTATGACAACCATTTGCGGCCGTTGGCTCGGGCTCTCCTGAACGCACAGTAGCCCTACCTGGATGCATGTCATAACATGCTCTAGCTCCGCTGGGGAGCAGCCGCCGCACACGGCTTGATCAAGGAGCTCGAGGCTCCTGTTTTCTTCAAACAGATTCCATGCCTGCAAAAAATTATTCTGTGTTGTCAAGTTCATCTTGGAATTCAATGTGGTTCCATCAAAATATGTTTCTTGGTTCAAGCAAACGGGATTGAGACTTGGGCCATGTAGGTACAAAATTTCAAATTAGAATGAATTTTATAAAATCGCATAATTGTCATTTTGATTATTTTGCTTTCGGTTGCAGGAAAGGTAATTGATTGCTTACATGAGCTATCAGGTTGAAACTTCATTGGTTCCTCCTGCCATTGACGATCTCCAGCAATAACACACTGAAGCTGTATACATCCTGCATGAATGATACCATGCCGTCCATGGCGTACTCCGGTGACATGTAACCACTGCCATCGTGCATCACCATACAAAAAACGGTCAGAAAAGCTGGCTCTAGAAATAAAAAGTTGAGGTAAATTATTGTAGTACTTCACATCGGTGTGTTATGCAAAGTTGCAGTTCTTACTATGTGCCAACAATCCTTTCTGTGATGGTGGAGTCCTGAGTGTTGTCTCCGCTGTTGAGTTAGGGTGTCATCATGTCTTAATTAGTGATCATGTTAAGTTTAGAAGAGTTACCATTTGTGACTCTATGGTCTAGTAGTACGGTTAGCATACTAGTAGCTTTTGGGAGCACTAGTTGTATGCGAATAGGCTTAGGCTAATAGCGATCAGTGTAGCCAGTTACTAGGAAAGGTTGTTTCGCAGCTTGTCATGTTGCATCAGGAGTTAGTGTGTATGTTGTGCTAGGATTAGTTTGAGTTGGTTCGATAGCTTGTTTTCGCCGAGCAAGGGTGCGTCAATTGTAATCGAGGACATTTGAAAAGAAAACAGAAGTAACGATATGAGCCCTTGGCTATAAGATTTCTGTGCATGTGTGTATGTCGTTTTTAATGTTATCGAAATTGAGAGCAAAATCCCAACAGTAGAATAGAATGGAAATGGTCTAGCGTCTGTCATGCATGATTATATGTTAGGGTGACATGTCTAATAAAATAACACACTCCCCCGTTTCATAATATAAGAGTGTTTTTTACACTGGTATAGTGTCAAAAACGCTTTTATATTATGAGACGGAGCGACTATTTATCATGTCGAACGAAATAGTTTATGGCAGGTATACAGATGCTCTGTCGTCTGAAGTATTCTTTGCCCCGTGTCAAATTAATGTTGGAGCTCCCGCCATGGTTGGCATGTGACCGTGCCAGCGAAAAAAGGCAAAAGCGATGCCATGCATTGCCTTAACTAGTTGGAGAGGAACGAAAACAATCTATATCGGTACATTATAATCTGACGTACCAACGATGCCTTCTGATCTTTGCGTCCATTTGAGTGAACCAACTAATTTAGGCCACGAATATTCTGCTCCAAATTAAGAAACATCAGTGGATGTGTGTGGCTTTTGGAAGCCCACCTAACATGATTCGTTGTCGTATGCTTACATATTCATGACTGCCCAATAGCACAAAATGAATAATTGCTTTTCGGGTATGTTACGTACTACTTGTGTAGGAGCTATCCACCGCAAATTTGGTATGCTACGTTGGAGGGGCAACCCACCGGCGAATCAATTTATAAACAGGACTGGTCACTTGGAGTACAAGAGAGATTATGATGTAACCTAAATTAAGTTACTAAACTCAAACTTTCTACCGGCATGCCCCCACAGTTCCATGTATGCATATGCATGCACGTCTATAAATAGCATGCACAAGTCAAGCTCTTAACACACAACAACAAGAGCTAGCTGCATCCTCACTTAGCACTGCAGTACTCTACTACATCACAGCTAGTCGATCTTTCGCAGCTTACGCTCAGTAAACAGTTCTCGCGTGAACAATGCAAGGCCTCGCGGCATCTTTCAGGGTGTCACTGGCCGTTGTGGTCGCGTTGTTTCTCCTGGGCTCGTCGGCGGCCGCCGCCCACGGCCTGAGGAGGGTCGTCTCCAGCAGCTCCGACGAGCCGTGCAACGAGATGACGCTCTATTACCACGACATCCTCTACAACGGCGTCAACAACACGCGGAATGCGACGTCGGCCGCGGCCACCAAGCCCACGGCGCTGAGCACAACCCACTGGAAGAATGGCACCTACTTCGGCACTGTCGTGGTGTTCAACGACCCCATGACGGTGGGGAAGGCGCTACCCGTGGCGGGGGAGGAGCCGGCGGCGCGCGCCCAGGGCTTCTAATTTTACGACAAGCAGGAGTCTTACACCTCCTGGTTTGGCTTCTCCATTGTCTTCAACTCCACGGCGCACAAGGGCACCATGAACCTCGTCGGCGCGGACCTCATGGACGACAAGACGCGGGACCTCTCCGTCGTCGGCGGCACCGGCGACTTCTTCATGGCGCGCGGCATCGCCACGCTCCGCCTCGATGCCTCCGAGGAAACCGTCTACTTCCGTCTACAGATGGACATCAAGCTCTACGAGTGCTACGTATGAGGATTTATATTAGAGTGGCACATCCATTTGCTGTGCTGGTGTGTGTCAATAAGGATGCTGCTCTGCTTGTCGATGCTTTTCGATTTATCTTGGTGTGTGAGGGCAGGTTTGTGTGTCATCGTCGCATACGTTGATATGTATGCGAAATGAACTGCATTTTTTTCGTCTTTACTGTTTATTTTGTAAGTGTTTAAAATATATGTTATTTTGTAAGTGTTAGTTCCGGGGAGTTATCTCTTCTACATATTATCTAAAAGAAGATTTCAATCTGTTGGTGGTAATTCAATCCACATTGTCCCATCCTATTTCGTTTCGGGAATGCTCTCCAAAGCCCATCTAACTGCCGATGAAATACAATAAACGGAACTACTGCACATACGATAGTTGTGATGAACAACATCAAGACGAGAGCTAATCCAGCCACTGGAGCTATTTTGCCTTGGACTCGGATGTGGGATATGTCATATCGTGTGCATTTCGTCCGGATAGTGCTGTGCATGTAGCACTGTTCTACAATAAAATTGAAGATCTTGTTAGTTAAGGGGTTGTTTGGATTGTGACTATATATTTGCCATATATTGCCACATGATTTTTGCCACACTTTCCACAGTTGCCTTACTTGAGTTGCTCAAATTGTTAGCCACACTTTGGCTTGCCTAAGGGAATCTTGCCATACTTTTTGTGTCTATGACATGTGGGGTTCACTGCTTATAAAAATATTCTTGTCTTGTGGCTAGAACCAAACACCTACCTAACTTGGTCAAACTTACCTAAGATGAGGTGTGGTAAGGTATGGCAAGGTGTGGCTGGGAACCAAACAGCTCCTAACAAACTAGCACAGCCACCGGCCCAATTGTGTGGGCAACATATAGCGTGAGGACGATGTTGTGAAAGGAGATGATGGCCCCACGTGCAAGTTGGCGCTGTGGGTGCGGCGCAAGACCCATATGGCGTGAATGAACCAGCTCGCTAGAGTGCCCCCGCGCGTACCCGCCTGGGCCAACGAAATCTAACCGGCCGGCTCCACGCATGAACTGGCTCAAACAGGCACAACGCACGCCCCCACATGCGAGCCGGCATATGGGCACTAGGCACGCCACGCCTGTCGAAACCAGACCAGCCTGGCGCGAGGCGAGGAACGTCGACGAGTGGGTTCGGGCACGCCTTCGCGCGCGGGGTAACGTGCTATAGGGCGCCCATAGGCGTGCCCGACGCTGCCCAATGACGATGACCATGGGCGCGCCCCCACGGGCCACTCGTCATGGATCGCCCAGTCGGGTCGCCAGGACATGTGATGTCCATGCAGATCGGACGGCGTGCAGAACCCTCGAGAAGCCCCTATGGCACGCTAGTCGGAAACAAACGGCGTGCAGGCTATATTTGCCCTCAAAGCACCTGGGGAGGCGGGTACGCCATCATTCTTTACAGGAGTAATATGTGAAATAGTGTTCTTGAAAGTTCCGTGAAATATATTTTTTAGCACAAATTCGTTAGATCTAAGTGATTATTGTTTTGGGTCGGGGTGCATGGATACTTTTTTACTGTCTCCAGGTATGCACCTTTGATCCATTTGATGCCACTCATCCTCAGTTGGCTCATAGTATATTGGTTGGAAATTATTTGTGAGAAGGGAATAGAGAGGGATTGGTGAAATCAACGTGTGTTGCTTGAGCCTCCTTGGCATATATATAGGATTACATGATCTTCTTTGAGTACAAGACAAGTCAGAATACTTCCTATTATATTCTATGTTTTCAATCTAATCACGATACTCACCAACCCCCGCCAAGCAGTCACAACGGGTACCGACGCAGACGGCAAGACTGGAAAAGAATCCGAAAGTAAGCCGATGGACATCCCGCCACAGTCGTAACGGTAGATGCATCGCGCAAGTTGTGGGTCCGACCAACTCATCCAAAGTCCGAAGTGATGAAGAGAGGCGGGCAACATATTTCAACAACCATCACGTCTAGGCTTATTTAGTTCTTAGACGTGGGATTTATGTTGGTCGTAGAATCATTTTCTTTAATACTGCATTGGCAGGGTCTTGAACTCAAGACCTCCTTGCTCTGATACCATATTGAATTCATGCCCCAGCCAGTTGCTCCAAAAGTCTGAACTGATGGAGGGAGACGGACAATATATTTCAACACTATCCCTCACGTCTAGGCTATTTTGGTCCTTAGATGCGGGATTGATGTAGGCTGGAGAACCATTTTATTTAATACTGCATTTGTAGGTTCTTGAACTCAAGACCACTTGACTCTGATACAGAATTCATGCTTCAGCCAATTCATTCAAAAGTTCATACGAACAGTATATTTCAATATTATTCAATCGTAATGACATGACACTCACGTGCAAGACTTATTTTCTTAATCTTAAAGAAACGTCCAAAGAGACATTTCTTAGGAATAAAAGAAAATAATCTTGTTTACTGTCTATATTGTCGAGCACCACAATCATGTTTTATTTACCTTCACCGTCGCACATATGCATACACCTGCACTCCTAAAACAGTGTATGTGAAGCTATGTGTGGATTGATTTAATTTGTTGGATCTAGCATGTGAATTGATTGAGATCATCCCACAGGTACCCACGTGTTCGTCCGTCGCCTTCGTGGTTGTTGGATCTGATTTTAATCAGATGGCTAGGAGCGACTAGGTTTTGAAACTGGGCCATTGTTGATATTTCCCTCACCACAACAACTGGTGTGTTGTGGGATCTGGATCCGGATCCCCACGAGTACACTGGCCACCCATGCACCTCCCGATCTCCTCGTTAAGGCAGTGCCTCCTCGCACTGCTTCGGCCACCGCCACCAACGCTCGCCGCTGGCGTAGGCGCTGCCGCTTCCGACCTCCCCCACGATGAATGTCGGCCATCGCGGTGCGCACGAACTCACGCTGATCCACCATCCTGCGGAAGAATCAGCGTCCACATCCATCGTGAGGAGCTGCCTCCATCGTTATCCCGCCGTCCCAAGGGAGTCTGCCTTTTTTTGTCTGACGTGGTCGCTGCTTGCTGCTCGCTACAGCGAATTTTCGCAACAAGGTCTCGGTTGCAAAAAAATGTAACAAGGCCTCTGTTACAAAATAAATTAAATTGCAACGAGACCTCTGTTGTCAAAAAAATTGCAATAAGACCTCTGTTGCAAAAAAAAACTATAACAGGCCATCTGTTGCAAAAATAATTTGCAACTTGACCTATATTGCAAAATTTTCCGCAACATAATCCATGTTGTAGAAATTTTCTGTAACACGACATGTGTTGCAGTGATAGAAGGTGACCCTCGACCGCTCGCTCAATCTGTCAGATCCGACGGCTTGCGATCCACCGGCCGACGAGTAGCAACACCCATCTAGTATTGGTTTAACATTAACCAAAATCAGCTTGTTGGAACTTACATCTCTTCCTCTCTTTCACTTATCTATTTTGAATTCCAGTACAACTCTCAATCCTTTGTGGGAAGGAAAACGTTTGTGGCCGGCGCGCCAGCTGAAAACTCAGCCGGTCTCACACGGGCCGTGGACCGAGGAGTGTAGGCCGCTTGCCATCTGCTGCCATGCATCCCTCGTACCACTTTTATTCAGCCTTATCCTCCCTCTCGACTGTCTCTGGTCCATTCATTTTCCTCCCTCACTACTAGGGAAAACCTTAGACACAGAATTTTAGCAGCAGTGCGGTTTAAAAACGGGCGCTACTGCTAACTAGCAGTAGCGAGCTTAAGGAACCGTGCTACTAATAACTAGGTAGCAGTAGCGCTCTATGCGAAACAAGCGCTACTACTATAATTGCCACGGATTTGCCTCCAGGCTAGATATAGTAGTAGCGCCCTTCCCTAGACGCGCTGCTGCTAAAGTACTTAGTAGCAGCGTTTTACAGCAAAACTCGATGCTGCTAAGTGTTGCACCTAATTAAGTTTAGTCCCATACTGCTAAGCGAACAAGGTGTTTACCCCCTTAAATATGTTACTTCTCAAACTACCTCGAGCACTTGGTCTTCATTGAACTATATGTGTAGGATTTGTGGCTGCAATATGAATCTTCACCAGTGCCTATGCAGGTACCGTGAGGATTCATGTTGACTATTTAGATTCTACGCAAAACGATCAATGATGACCAATGTATATTTTT